>WNWK01003471.1:0-60000 GCA_009830355.1 Cherax destructor | reverse complement strand
AGCCGCAACTATCCTAGGGTAGCGGAGCCGGGATAGGCCTAGACGCAACTATTCTAGGGTAGCGGCGCCGGGATAGGCCTAGCCGACAATATCCTAGGGTAGCAGAGCCGGGATAGGCCTAGCCGCAACTATCCTAGGGTAGCGGAGCCGGGATAGGCCTAGCCGCAACTATCCTAGGGTAGCGGCGCCGGGATAGGCCTAGCCGCAACTATCCTAGGGTAGCGGAGCCGGGATAGGCCTAGCCGCAAGTATCCTAGGGTAGCGGAGCCGGGATAGGCCTAGCCGCAACTATCCTAGGGTAGCGGAGCCGGGATAGGCCTAGCCGCAAGTATCCTAGGGTAGCGGAGCCGGGATAGGCCTAGCCGCAACTATTCTAGGGTAGCGGCGCCGGGATAGGCCTAGCCGCACACTGCCTATCATCTGGCCATCTGGTGATATATAAAATTTTTATGAATAATCTCGCGAGGCAGGAGCGTGTTACTATGTGTGTAGAGCAGAGCAGGCAAGCCAGGGGTACCAGGAGCTGGAGGAGGGTGGAAGAGCAGGACGAGGAGGAGGAGGAGGAGGAGGAGGAGGAGGAGGAAGAGGAGGAAGAGGAAGAGGAGGAAGAGGAGGAGGAGGAGGCAGCAGAGGCAGGGGGGGCTGCGCTGGCCTGCAAGTGAGGTTGCATCGCTGCTGGTGACTCCTCTGCAACGAACAAGACGAAAATAAATAAAAGAAATTTGTATAGAGATACAAGCATTAAATTCAAACAATCTTTAACAATAGATATGAAGGTATCTTTCTCTCTCTCTCTCTCTCTCTCTCTCTCTCTCTCTCTCTCTCTGTATATGGAGGAGTAGTGAGGTTAAAAATATTATGTTCAGAGGTTTTATAAGTGAGTTTCAATTAAGTTTTTTTTTAAGAAATTATTGTTCATTTCGATATGATTATTAAAATAAAAATTGTTTTTAGAGATCCTGATCAGACACACAGACAGGACATACACACAGACAGGACAGACACACACACAGGACAGACACACACACAGGACAGACACAGAGACAGGACATACACACAGACAGGACAGACACACAGACAGGACAGACACACAGACAGGACAGACACACAGACAGGACAGACACACAACAGGACAGACACACAGACAGGACAGACACACAGACAGGACAGACACACATACAGGACAGACATACAAACAGGACAGACACACATACAGGACAGACAGACACACAGGAAAGACACGTCAAGGACATGTATGGATACGGAAACAGACATGTACCGTCAAGGACATGTATAGACACGGAAACAGACACGTACCGTCAAGGACATGGCACGGAAAAAGACACGTACCGTCAAGGACATGTGCACGGAAGAGGACAGCGTGTTCCGTCGAAGCGAGCATAGTGTGATCTCTGCGAAGGACAGGCACAGCGGTGTTCTGCTGGGGAAGACAGGTGGTTAAGTTGCCTGGATGCTGTCTGCTCGGAGGACAGGCGGTGTTAGTGCTGCCTGAGGAGACAGGTGGTGCCTGCACGTTAGTGCTGTCCTGGGAGGACAGGTGGTGTTAGTGCTGCCTGGTAGTACAGGTGTGGTGCTGCTGCCTGAGGAGGACAGGTGGTGTTAGTGCTGCTGCCTGAGGAGGACAGGTGGTGTTAGTGCTGCTGCCTGAGGAGGACAGGTGGTGTTAGTGCTGCTGCCTGAGGAAGACAGGTGGTGTTAGTGCTGCTGCCTGAGGAGGACAGGTGGTGTTAGTGCTGCTGCCTGAGGAGGACAGGTGGTGTTAGTGCTGCTGCCTGAGGAAGACAGGTGGTGTTAGTGTTGCTGTCTGAGGAGGAGAGGTGGTGTTAGTGCTGCTGCCTGTGGAAGACAGATGGTGTTAGTGCTGTTGCCTGAGGAAGACAGGTGGTGTTATGCTGCCTGCCTAATGGAAGACAGTGGTGTTAGTGCTGCTACCTGAGAACAGTTGTATCTACCACTAGACAACAGTTTGCTTGCCACTACGAAAAGTTGCTTCGCCACTACCACTACAAGTCGCCTCACCACTGACCACTACGAGTGCCTCACCACTCCACTAAACAGTCGCCTCACCACTACCAACAGTCGCCTCACCACTACCACTACAACAGTCGCCTCACCACTACCACTACAACAGTCGCCTAACCACTACCACTACAACAGTTGCCTCACCACTACCACTACAACAGTCGCCTCACCACTACCACTACAAAAGTCGCCTCACCACTACCACTACAACAGTTGCCTCACCACTACAACAGTCGCCTCACCACTACAACAGTCGCCTCACCACTACCACTACAACAGTCGCCTCACCACTACCACTACAACAGTTGCTTCACCACTACCACTACAACAGGTTCCATACCTCACCACTACCACTACAACAGTCGCCTCACCACTACCACTACAACAGTCGCCTCACCACTACCACTACAACAGTCGCCTCACCACTACCACTACAACAGTTGCTTCACCACTACCACTACAACAGTCGCCTCACCACTACCACTACAACAGTTGCTTCACCACTACCACTACAACAGTCGCCTCACCACTACCACTACAACAGTCGCCTCACCACTACCACTACAACAGTCGCCTCACCACTACCACTACAACAGTCGCCTCACCACTACCACTACAACAGTTGCTCACCACTACCACTACAACAGTCGCCTCACCACTACCACTACAACAGTCGCCTCACCACTACCACTACAACAGTCGCCTCACCACTACCACTACAACAGTCGTCACCACACCACTACAACATCTCACCACACACTAGTCCTCACCACTACCACTACAACAGTTGCTTCACCACTACCACTACAACAGTCGCCTCACCACTACCACTACAACAGTCGCCTCACCACTACCACTACAACAGTCGCCTCACCACTACCACTACAACAGTCGCCTCACCACTACCACTACAACAGTCGCCTCACCACTACCACTACAACAGTTGCCTCACCACTACCACTACAACAGTCGCCTCACCACTACCACTCAACAGTGCTTCACCACTCCACTACAACAGTCGCCTCACCACTACCACTACAACAGTCGCCTCACCACTACCACTACAACAGTCGCCTCACCACTACCACTACAACAGTCGCCTCACCACTACCACTACAACAGTTGCTTCCACCACTACCACTACAACAGTTGCTTCACCACTACCACTCTACAACAGTCGCCTCACCACTACCACTACAACAGTCGCCTCACCACTACCACTACAACAGTTGCTTCACCACTACCACTACAACAGTCGCTCACCACTACCACTACAACAGTCGCCTCACCACTACCACTACAACAGTCGCCTCACCACTACAACTACAACAGTTGCTTCACCACTACCACTACAACAGTCGCCTCACCACTACCACTACAACAGTCGCCTCACCACTACCACTACAACATCGCCTCACCACTACACTACAACAGTCGCCTCACCACTACCACTACAACAGTTGCTTCACCACTACCACTACAACAGTCGCCTCACCACTACCACTACAATCGTCGCCTCACCACTACCACTACAACAGTCGCCTCACCACTACCACTACAACAGTTGCTTCACCACTACCACTACAACAGTCGCCTCACCACTACCACTACAACAGTCGCTTCACCACTACCACTACAACAGTCGCCTCACCACTACCACTACAACAGTCGCCTCACCACTACCACTACAACAGTCGCCTCACCACTACCACTACAACAGTTGCTTCACCACTACCACTACAACAGTTGCTTCACCACTACCACTACAACAGTCGCCTCACCACTACCACTACAACAGTCGCCTCACCACTACCACTACAACAGTCGCTTCACCACTACCACTACAACAGTTGCTTTACCACTACCACTACAACAGTTGCTTCACCACTACCACTACAACAGTCGCCTCACCACTACCACTACAACAGTTGCTTCACCACTACCACTACAACAGTCGCTTCACCACTACCACTACAACAGTTGCTTCACCACTACCACTACAACAGTTGCTTCACCACTACCACTACAACAGTGCCTCACCACTACCACTACACATTTGCTTCACCACTACCACTACAACAGTTGCTTCACCACTACCACTACAACAGTCGCTTCACCACTACCACTACAACAGTTGCTTCACCACTACCACTACAACAGTTGCTTCACCACTACCACTACAACAGTCGCCTCACCACTACCACTACAACAGTTGCTTCACCACTACCACTACAACAGTTGCTTCACCACTACCACTACAACAGTCGCCTCACCACTACCACTACAACAGTTGCTTCACGAATACCACTACAACAGTCGCCTCACCACTACCACTACAACAGTCGCCTCACCACTACCACTACAACAGTCGCCTCACAACTACCACTACAACAGTTGCTTCACCACTACCACTACAACAGTTGCTTCACCACTACCACTACAACAGTTGCTTCACCACTACCACTACAACAGTTGCTTCACCACTACCATTACAACAGTCGCCTCACCACTACCACTACAACAGTTGCTTCACCACTACCACTATAACAGTCGCCTCACCACTACCACTACAACAGTTGCTTCACCACTACCACTACAACAGTCGCCTCACCACTACCACTACAACAGTTGCTTCACCACTACCACTACAACAGTCGCCTCACCACTACCACTACAACAGTCGCCTCACCACTACCACTACAACAGTTGCCTCACCACTACCACTACAACAGTCGCTTCACCACTACCACTACAACAGTCGCCTCACCACTACCACTACAACAGTTGCCTCACCACTACCACTACAACAGTCGCCTCACCACTACCACTACAACAGTCGCCTCACCACTACCACTACAACAGTCGCCTCACCACTACCACTACAACAGTCGCTTCACCACTACCACTACAACAGTCGCCTCACCACTACCACTACAACAGTCGCCTCACCACTACCACTACAACAGTTGCTTCACCACTACCACTACAACAGTCGCTTCACCACTACCACTACAACAGTCGCCTCACCACTACCACTACAACAGTCGCCTCACCACTACCACTACACAGTCGCCTCACCACTACCACTACAACAGTCGCTCACCACTACCACTACACAGTCGCCTCACCACTACCACTACAACAGTCGCCTCACCACTACCACTACAGACAGTCGCCTCACCACTACCACTACAACAGTTGCTTCACCACTACCACTACAACAGTCGCCTCACCACTACCACTACAACAGTCGCCTCACCACTACCACTACAACAGTCGCTTCACCACTACCACTGCAACAGTCGCCTCACCACTACCACTACAACAGTCGCCTCACCACTACCACTACAACAGTTGCTCACCACTACCACTACAACAGTCGCCTCACCACTACCACTACAACAGTTGCTTCACCACTACCACTACAACAGTTGCTTCCACCACTACCACTACAACAGTTGCTTCACCACTACCACTACAACAGTCGCCTCACCACTACCACTACAACAGTCCTTCACCACTACCACTACAACAGTCGCCTCACCACTACCACTACAACAGTCGCCTCACCACTACCACTACAACAGTCGCCTAATTACTACCACTACAACAGTTGCTTCACCACTACCCTACAACAGTTGCTTCACCACTACCACTACAACAGTCGCTCACCACTACCACTACAACAGATCTCCTCACCACTACCACTACAACAGTCGCCTCACCACTACCACTACAACAGTCGCCTAACACCACTACAAATGCCCACTCCTACAACAGTTGCTTCACCACTACCACTACAACAGTCGCTTCACCACTACCACTACAACAGTCGCCTCACCACTACCACTACAACAGTCGCCTCACCAGCTACCACTACAACAGTCGCCTCACCACTACCACTACAACAGTTGCTTCACCACTACCACTACAACAGTTGCTTCACCACTACACTACAACAGTGCTCACCACTACCACACAGTTGCTTCACCACTACCACTACAACAGTCGCCTCACCACTACCACTACAACAGTTGCTTCACCACTACCACTACAACAATGCTCACTCTACACTAATAGTCCTCATAACTTATCATATAAGTGCTTCACCACTACACTCCAGTGCCACATACCACTCTAACATCTTACTACTCTCTAACTCTCTCTCTTCCACCTTCCTTCATCCACTATCCCTCATCTCATCTCTCTCTCCTCTCTCTCCCTCTCTCTCTCTCTCTCTCGTCTTATCTCTCTCTCTCGCATCTTTTACTCCTTATCCAAGACTCTTCCGCTCATCTTCTTCCTATTCTTCTCTTCAATTCCACTCATGTTTTTCTTTGTCTTTCCTTTGTTCTCTCCTTTACCCCTTTCTGTCTTTATGATTATGTATGTGACCCATGCTGTGTGACCCATGCTGTGTGATGGAATATGACAGGGCAACCCATGCTGTGTGGTGGAATATGACAGCAACCCATGCTGTGTGACCCATGCTGTGTGATGGAATATAACAGGGCAACCCATGCTGTGTGGTGGAATATGACAAGGCAACCCATGCTGTGTGATGGAATATGACAGGGCAACCCATGTTTTGTGGTGGAATATGACAGGGCAACCCATGCTGTGGTGGAATATGACAGCAACCCATGCTGTGTAATGGAATATGACAGGGCAAACCATGCTGTGTGATGGAATATGACTGGGCAACCCATGCTGTGGTGGAATATGACAAGGCAACCCATGCTGTGTGGTGGAATATGACAGCAACCCGTGTTGTGTAATGGAATATGACAGGCAACCCATGCTGTGTGGTGGAATATGACAGCAACCCGTGTTGTGTAATGGAATATGACAGGGCAACCCATGCTGTGTGGTGGAATATGACAGCAACCCATGTTGTGTAATGGAATATGACAGGGCAACCCATGCTGTGGTGGAATATGACAAGGCAACCCATGCTGTGTGGTGGAATATGACACAACCCATGCTGTGTGGTGGAATATGACAGAGCAACCCATGCTGTGTGGTGGAATATGACAGAGCAACCCGTGCTGTGGTGGAATATGACACAACCCATGCTGTGTGATGGAATATGACAGGGTAAACACTGCTGTGTGATGGAACATGACAGGGTAAACACTGCTGTGTGGTGGAATATGACAGGGCAACCCATGCTGTGGTGGAATATGACAGGGCAACCCATGCTGTGGTGGAATATGACAGGGCAACCAATGCTGTGGTGGAATATGACAAGGCAACCCATGCTGTGGTGGAATATGACAGGGCAACCCATACTGTGGTGGAATATGACAGGGCAACCCATGCTGTGGTGGAATATGACAGGAGTAAACACCGCTGGCTTCTCTTCCCACTGTAACTATCCTACAAAATACTGCAGTTGGTGTACACATTTGTGCTAAATTAAAAATCAACAAAGAATTCTCTGTCTTGCTCCTGTCCCTTGTTGCTGTCCCTTGCTCCTGTCCCTTGTTGCTGTCCCTTGCTCCTGTCCCTTGTTGCTTCCCCGTCTTGCCTGCTGGTGTGTCCTGTCTCACCTGAAGTGGGGTTGACGTGATACCAGGTGACTGGAGCTGCCTGTGATGACACGCCAGTGATAACACAGGTAATGTTAAGGTCACTGCCAGCCTTCATGAAGACTGCTCTTGATCCATGGATGGTCGCCTTGGGCACTGTTAGGGAGACAGTGAAAGATAGTGCATAGTATTATTTCTATTATAAATCGACTTGATAATGGTCAACATAGAATCGAAATGTTGTCTTAGCTTCATTGACAATTTTTGCTTAGTTAAAGTTGGTTAAAAGGGTTTAAAACCTGTTTACTACACGAGGGTCATTATGGCTGCTTGTCACCTGCTCACCACCAGTCAAGAATACTTTAATACCTAAAATAGTCATTAATGTAAACTACCAGTGTATATACACTGAGAAACATACACCCTCAGTGTATATACACTGGAAACATACACCCTCAGTGTATATACACTGAGAAACATACACCCTCAGTGTATATACACTGAGAAACATACCCTCAGTGCATATACACTGGAGACATACACCCTCAGTGTATATACACTGAGAAACATATACCCTCAGTGCATATACACTGAGAGACATAACCTCTCAGTGCATATACACTGAGGAGACATACACCTCTCAGTGCATATACACTGAGAGACATACACCTCTCAGTGTATATACTTGGAGTAGTGAAAGATATTGTGAATTATATTCTATGAATTGTTCTTGTAATAGCATTTTATTAAAAACAAATGAGCTGTCAAAAAAATCTCAAAATTACATTGAAAATATTTTTTTTTAGATTTTTTCCAAAGAATTTCAACATGCCTATGACTTAACATGTTATATTATTATTATTATTTATTATTATTATTATTATTATTATTATTATTATTATTATTATTATTATTATTATTATTATTATTATTATTATCATTATTATTATTATTATTATTATTATTATTTGCCTGGAGGATAATTTACCTGGAGGACAATTTACCTGGAGGACAATTTACCTGGAGGATAATTTACCTGGAGGACAATTTACCTGGCCGATAATTTACCTGGAGGATAACTTACCTGGAGGATAATTTACATGGATGACAATTTACCTGGACGATAATTTACCTGGAGGATAATTTACCTGGAGGATAATTTACCTGGAGTATAATTTAAAGGAAGGATAATTTACCTGGAGGATAATTTACCTGGAGGATAATTTACCTGGAGGATAATTTACCTGGAAAATAATTTACCTGGAGGATAATTTACCTGGAACATAATTTACCTGGAAGATAATTTACCTGGAGGATAATTTAACACTGGCACGAAATTTCGTGTGCCACGTTAGTAACCATGAAGTACGACCCCACGAATCACCGAGTACATGATGACGTATGCTGAGACCTGAGTGGCTTTCGGGATGAATATGCACTCATCTTCAGAGGGACGTAAGAGGAATGAGTGAATGGAATGTGATGATGTGTGGTAATGAGGAAGGTAATGTGAGGTAATGAGGCGAAGATGATTGAATAAGCATGATGGTGTTACTTAACCACTCACATGATGAGTGCATGATGATGTTACTTAACCACTTACATGATGAGTGCATGATGGTGTTCTTAACCACTCACATGATGAGTGCATGATGATGTTACTTAACCACTACATGATGAGTGCATGATGTGTTACTTAGCCACTCACATGATGAGTACATGATGATGTTACTTAACCACTCACATGATGAGTGCATGATGATGTTACTTAACCACTTACATGATGAGTGCATGATGGTGTTACTTAACCACTCACATGATGAGTGCATGATGATGTTACTTAACCACTTACATGATGAGTGCATGATGGTGTTACTTAACCACTCACATGATGAGTACATGATGGTGTTACTTAACCACTCACATGATGAGTGCATGATGATGTTACTTAACCACTCACATTGAGTACATGATGATGTTCTTAACCACTCACATGATGAGTGCATGATGTGTTACTTAACCACTCACATGATGAGTGCATGATGATGTTACTTAACCACTCACATGATGAGTGCATGATGATGTTACCAACCACTCACATGATGAGTGCATGATGATGTTACTTAACCACTCACATGATGAGTACATGATGGTGTTACTTAACCACTCACATGATGAGTGCATGATGATGTTACTTAACCACTCACATGATGAGTGCATGATGATGTTACTAACCACTCACATGATGAGTACATGATGATGTTACTTAACTACTCACATGGTGAGTGCATGATGATGTACTTAACCACTCACATGATGAGTGCATGATGATGTTACTTAACCACTCACATGTGAGTGCATGATGATGTTACTTAACCACTCACATGATGAGTGCATGATGGTGTTACTAACCACTCACATGATGAGTGCATGATGATGTTCTTAACCACTCACATGATGAGTGCATGATGGTGTTACTTAGCCGTACTTAGTAGTACTAATAGCAGTTGCTGAGTAGTATAGTATTAGTTGTACTAATATTAGAGGTAGTTGTAGTAGTAGTACTAATAGTAATAGTTGTAGTAGTAGTACTATTAGAAATAGTTGTTGTAGAACAACACCAGAAAAATGGCTAAAAAATGAAAGCAGAAAAAAAAATAGAGAACAAAAGCATAAAGCCGAGAGAAATAACAACAGGACAGCAACACATTAACAAAAGCCGAGAGAAATAACAACAGGACAGCAACACATTAACAAAAGCCGAGAGAAATAACAACAGGACAGCAACACATTAACAAAAGCCGAGAGAAGAAAAAACAACAACACACTAACAAAAGCTGTCAGCCACTCACCTACAACCTGCAGGTTAAATCTCTTGTAGATCTTGGGTTGCGCTGACACCTGACACTCGTAGACACCAGAGTCGCTGACAGTGGGGCTGCTGACACTCAGTACCCAGTACGGTGAAGTCTTGACGTGTACGGCACGGAAGCGTGAGTCCGTCGTGTACGTGAAGGCGTCCGTGGTCAGTACGTGGAGGTCTTGCCGGCGTATCCATGACACCTGTAATTATTATTATTATTGTTATTATTATTATTATTGTTATTATTATTATTATTATTATTATTTTTAACATTATTATTATTTTTAACATTATTATTATTGTTATTACTATTATTATTATTATTATTATTATTATTATTATTATTATTATTATTATTATTATTATTATTATTATTATTATTGCTAATATTATTGTTAACATTGTTATTATCATTATTACTATAATTATTATTGTTTTAGTTATTATTACTCTTATTATTTCTATTAATATTATTATTGCAATTATTATGAGTAATACTTGACGTAGTTAATCACAAAGTTAAAAATTGTAGAGACTTGTTATAGAGGAGCGATGGTGAGTTAACTGACCTGTCTGTCTCCCAGCATCCTGACACCACAGGTGAGGTTGGCAGCAGCGCCCACAGCTGTGGTGATGTTTGTGGGCGTGGGAAGGAAGTAAGGGCACCCACGACAGTGGGCGGGCAGTGACGAGGGCGTGGGTGGTGGGTGTGCCAAACCTGTGAATACACACAATGTTCTTAGTATAGTGAAGGACTCCTCTTTACAATTATTATTATTATTAATATTATTATTATTATTATTATTATTATTATTATTATTATTATTTTTTTTTATTATTATTATTATTATATTATTATTAAAAATTAAAAATTAAAAATTATTATTGTTATTATTATTGATGATATTTAAAAATTAAAAATAATAATAATGATAATAATAATAGTAGTAATAGTAGTAGCAGCAGCAGCAGCAGCATTAGTAGTAGTAGTAGTAGTAGTAGTAGTAGTAGTAGTAGTAGTAGTAGTAGTAGTAGTAGTAGTGATCGTTCACTGGGTTTAAATCCCGTCTACCACACGAGGGTCATTAAGGTTACATGTCACCTGTTCACCACCAGTCAAGAATATTTTAATACCTAAAATACTGATTACGGTAAATTATCAGTGTATATAAACTGATATACACATCCCTATGTATATGATATTACTGGAGAGCTGTATTATACATTATATATATATATATATATATATATATATATATATATATATATATATATATATATATATATATATATATATATATATATATATATATATATATATATATATATATATATATATATATATATATATATCAGTAAATTAACTTACCTTTTCATGCCTATTTTTTAATAATTTTTCGTCGTTATTGAAGGTAAATTTGCATCTGTTTACATTTTATAATTTGAGTAAAAAAGTTTTAACAGAGTGAGAAAATAAAGTTATCTCCATCACTGATTAAACTATATCACAAATTTGTTCGTTATCACCAAAAAAAAGAGCCAATTTTTATTTTAGATTCCACACTGGTATCAAGATTTAAATATAATTTATTTTGGTTTACAGTTAATTGATTAAAATCATTGGTTTACACACGTATATATGTATATGTAATATATATATATATATATATATATATATATATATATATATATATATATATATATATATATATATATATATATATATATATATATATATATATATATAAACTAAATAATAAATTATTTTCACCTAAAATAATAAATTTGGTGAGTATTTTGTGTCTCGTGTAGCAAGGTAACTATATAAATTTCTCGGTTTATCACACTTCTTTGCACACTCAAAGGTTTATTTTTTCCTTTATGAAGTTGTTTCCAGGTTTATCAACTCACAATCAGGCCCGACAGGTTTATTATAGAACGACACCCCAGTTACTCTTGTGTTGCCTTCCCATTTTTGGGGCTGAGAATTTTATTACCATGTTGAATGTGTTGCTTCCCAGTGTATGTGTGTGAGATCAGTGAGATCATTATGTGAGATCAGTGTATGTGAGATCAGCGAGATCAGTGTATGTTGTGTGGGTCTTGAAGATATATAGGAGGTCAAAGATACTCCTTGTTGGATGGTTACAGGTATATTTACAGTAAGTGAAGGAGAGTCTAGCCACACCGTCTGTCTCGCTCGTAGGTCTAACGCTAGTGAGGGTGTGCGCCTATGTGAGCCTATGCACATGCGCAGAGCCTCTGACGTCAGCGGGTATCGTGACGTCACACGAAAAGGGACCAGCTGTATAAGTGGGATGAATGCTGGATGCTGGTACACTACACAAGTGTACATATGATACTGATACGACAGCTCGGCCATGTTATCGTATGACGTCTCGGCATACTATACGACTCTATAGGCTGAACAGACAGGTGGAACTGGGTGAATCTATACAATAGCAAACACATTATAACTTTGAACTGATCAAGATTAATCTTACTCTCCACTTCTTAAGTTAATGGTACATACATAGAGAAATTTAATGGATCTAGATATAACGGATTATATAAATTACAATTTGCAAATTTGATCGATCAATGGATGCGTATTCATGCACTCTTCGGCTTCTGAGGAAGAATAAATATTTACAGGGAAGAAGTTTTAACAGGAAAGATAAACTCGGCTAACACGGGTTATACTGTTAAAACTCAGAACTCAGTCTCAGAGAACTTGAACACACAAACATCTTGCTAGATACTGGAAATCTAATAACAAAACACACAGTCAATAATTCGGTTCTAAACTGGATTTTCTAATTTTCTATCTTTAGCTCACAACTTATGATCACTTTCCTACTGGAGGAATGAACAACTCGGTTTTGATTAACTTATAATCACTTTCCTCTGGAGGAATAAACAGGCTCGGTGGAGTGGATGGATCTCTCCCCGGTTGAAATAGTTAGCTCAATGACACAAAGTATGAGCAAAGGAGAACGGCTCTCACTATATCTTACTGCAGGTAAGAATTACTCGACACACGACACTTTACTCTGCCAAGGCTTACTGTCAACTGGAAGGAACACTATCTGGAACACGAGGGACAACAACTGGCACTCTAGTGAGTACACTAGCAACAGAAACGGCTTTCTGCAATTGCTTTTGCATCAGCGAGAGATGCTATAACTCATTCAAATAGTCTTTCTTCAACAAAGCGTCCCCTGGAGAGGAACTACTACTTGAACTAGCAACATTGCAGGATAGACTCAGTACTCAAGGCGGTCGGATACCTCCGGCACCTAGGCATCTGAACGCTATCTTGCATGCAAGGTATTGTAGGGCTGAATTCCAGACAGGAGTGACAGTAATACTAGTGCTTGACCGCTCGGCAACGTTAACAAATAGAACACATACTTTCTACAAGAACTAATTTGAACTTCACATTCCGCATCACTCTGGCAAATCTCTGATACAAGCTCGAAGAACAAACACATTGCTCAACGGCTAGAGACTGTCTTTCAGTCATTAAGGGACTATGAGGGCTGTTTACTGACTCATTATCATTATGGCCTGAATGGCAATACACACAGTATTATCGCACATGGTTACTAGAACTTCAATGCCTGACTGGCAGAAAACACACAGCTATCACTTGAATTTACTTGAGACATGACTGAGCAAATAAACGAGAATCGAATTGAAAGCAAAATTTACACAAGTATATGGCACAATATAGCTTAACTGATAGTAATTATTAACTATTCTGCATGAGTAACACGGATAATAGCACAATAACACTAAAGAAAAGATAACTCACTGGAAATTGACTTGGCAAGAAAATTCAACACACTAAGATAAAACAATCTAGCTTTAACTTGAACAGCAAAATGAGTTTTCTTTTCTTTAAATATCAACAAAATTGCAACACAATAAAAGAATTAAATGCACAATTAATTAAAAGAATTCAATAATGGTTATGGCACTAGCAACAGTCTGATAAAACAATTCGATAGAATATTCACTGGCAAAAATTAAAGTAACTTTACTGCTTGAATCTCTAGAAGTTCACTGGAATATTACTTATTACTCTTAGGAAATGACAAGTTACTAGAGCAATTAAACACAACAAAATTGATAAAACAAGGTGAATACTGGCGAATGTAATTTACACAAAATCAATTTCAGGAATGACTGATTGAAAAAAATTCACACTGGGGTAAATTATTTTCACACAACACAAAGATATTAGAAATAAAATAGTTTGAACACTCTTACTCTTAATTGCAAGCAAAGCAAGGTAACTCAATAAAATAATTACTGGAACATTTTACTAAAAACACTGACTTTAAACAAACTTAAGAGTGAAATTGTTCAAACACATGAAAAACAAATGAAAATTAATGACAATAAAATGGTATTAACACTTACATTAGCTGAAGATACTCATCAAAGGCACAGAACAGTTAACTTACTGCATATACAAAGTCATGCTCTTGTTGACTATATATAATTATTAGAGCAAAATAATATCTTCAGTAAGTTAAATCACTAATCTGCAAAATGAAGGCACATTAGCACTATACAAAATAACAAGTACACAAAACAATATTGGTGCAATGGGGAAAAAATAACACTGACTGCAACACATAAGAATTAGCAGGGAATACTACTGGTAAAATGTTAAAAATTGCTTGGAGGAGAAAACAATATGTAGTTACTGGGGCAAGCAAAATTAATTAATTACACAATTAAAACATTAACAAACAAGGGTAAGATAATAAAAAAATAACTCTGGGATAGTACACTTGGTGAAACACAATAATTAACAAGACAGAAAATTCAACAACACATGGACAATGCTGGGAAAAATTTAAAATCTTTTAAAATTACTACTTGGTGGAATATTGGAACACAAGATAACTTTAACAAAACTGTACTTACTGCATACTTAGTAACACAACAGAAATTCACAGAGACAATACTAGTGAAATCAAAAATTAAAGCAAATAATTAATTTAACACAGAACACTTCCTAGGATAACTCAAAATTTATGTAACTCGCAGAAATTGTCTCAACACACGAAATTGTCTATAGATTATCTGAAAAATAAAACAACAACACAATAAATGTCTCTAGGGTGTAAAACTTGACTGAAGCGTGGTGGTGGAGGCTGGTGGAGGCTGATGGAGGATGGTGGAGGATGGTGATCCACACGCGCAGATATCTAGGAGTAATGTGCATAAACGTTGAACTACGAACCGGGTGTTTTAGTACAGTTGGCACAACAGTTCAGAAGAAACACACTCAGGACGCTCGACCTGGTTCGTAGCCAATAAACTGCTTGCAGGACCCAGTTATGGGTGAAATAATCCACACTTAATGCTTTGTGTGGGTGGATGCACGTGGTCAAGGCGTCTGCCTTGGCGTGGGTGGTGGGGGGGTGGTGGCTGGTAGGGTTAGCCCACACTGTTTCCCGCGTGCGCCTGTGGCTTACGCCGTTTACATGAACTTAACCCAGGGTGGCTTGAAAACCCAGGAATACCACGGGGGTGGTATTGTACACAGAACAGCAATACACTGGAGTACAAGGTGGTATAAATGCTTGGACTCACGTGGCTTACTTCTCAGACAGCAGAGTGGCTTGCTGGCTTAGTAGAATATTTTCACACAGATTGACTGGCTTGGAATCTTGTGACAAACTAGCACAAGCAAGGTAGAAGCTGGCTTAAGCCTAGGCTGACGTAGCTGGTGGTGGCTTTACTGGCTTGAATGGGACTCTCCCCTCACTGGCTTACTCGTACAGAATTTGCAAAACCCGGGTCAACCCCTCGTAGGTTTCAGCAAAATTAACAAGTAAGGCACTTAGCTGACCAGGAGATACTGTAGATATGTAGACTTCTTGATGTAGGAGCTGGTAACGTGGTCGGTCTGGAGGCTGTTTGCTTGCTTGAAGTCTATCTCTCTATAACATCGTAATCGATAAAAATTACGGCACACCGCTGCTCACCACTTGTCGTGTGGGTCTTGGGAGAGATATATAGGAGGTCAAAGATACTCCTTGTTGGATGGTTACGGTATATTTACAGTAATTAGAGGAGAGTCCCGCACACCGTCTGTCTCGCCTGTAGGTCTAACGTAGTGAGGCAGTCTGCCTATGATAGGCTGTGCACATGCGCTGAGCCTCTGACGTCAGCGGGTACCGTGACGTCACACGCAAAGGGACCAGCTTTATAAAGATACACTAAACAAGTGTATATATGATACTGACACGACAGCAGGTGTCTTAAGGAAACGTGCCCTGTTTCCACCCGTACCGGGGATCGAGCCACGGACATTAGTGTGAGAGCTGAGTGCGCTACCAGCAAAGCTACGGGACACCACATACAAGGAAGAGGAAGACAACGTAGAAGGAAGAGCAGAAAGTAAGAGGAGGATGATGTAAGAGAAGAAGCAAGACGAGAATCAGGTTGGAGGTTGACCTTGACAGGTTGAGAGTGGTGAAGCTTGACAGGTTGAGAGTGGTGAAGCTTGACAGGTTGAGCGTGGTGAAGCTTGACAGGTTGAGCGTGGTGAAGCTTGACAGGTTGAGCGTGGTGAAGCTTGATGGGTTGAGCGTGGTGAAGCTTGACGGGTTGAGCGTGGTGAAGCTTGACGGGTTGAGCGTGGTGAAGCTTGACAGGTTGAGTGTGGTGAAGCTTGACAGGTTGAGCGTGGTGAAGCTTGACAGGTTGAGCGTGGTGAAGCTTGACGGGTTGAGCGTGGTGAAGCTTGACAGGTTGAGCGTGGTGAAGCTTGACAGGTTGAGCGTGGTGAAGCTTGACGGGTTGAGCGTGGTGAAGCTTGACGGGTTGAGCGTGGTGAAGTTGACGGTTGAGCGTGGTGAAGCTTGACAGGTTGAGCGTGGTGAAGCTTGACAGGTTGAGCGTGGTGAAGCTTGACGGGTTGAGCGTGGTGAAGCTTGACGGGTTGAGCGTGGTGAAGCTTGACGGGTTGAGCGTGGTGAAGCTTGACGGGTTGAGCGTGGTGAAGCTTGACGGGTTGAGCGTGGTGAAGCCGTTGCGTGAGCTTGACAGGTTGAGCGTGGTGAAGCTTGACGGGTGAGCGTGGTGAATCTTGACGGTTGGCGTGAAGCTTGACAGGTTGAGCGTGGTGAAGCTTAGCGGTTGAGCGTGAAGCTTGACGGGTTGAGCGTGGTGAAGCTTGACGGGTTGAGCGTGGTGAAGCTTGACGGGTTGAGCGTGAAGCTTGACGGGTTGAGCGTGGTGAAGCTTGCGGTTGGCGTAACGGGTTGAGCGTGGTGAAGCTTGACGGTTGGCGTGTGAAGCTGCGGTTGGCGTGAAGCTTGACGGGTTGAGCGTGGTGAAGCTTGACGGGTTGAGCGTGGTGAAGCGGGTTGAGCGGGTGAAGCTTGACGGGTTGAGCGTGGTGAAGCTTGGACGGGTTGAGCGTGGTGAAGCTTGACGGGCTTGAGCGTGGTGAAGCTTGACGGGTTGAGCGTGGTGAAGCTTGACGGTTGAGCGTGGTGAAGCTGCGGGTTGAGCGTGGTGAAGCTTGACGGGTTGAGCGTGGTGAAGCTTGACCGGTTGAGCGTGGTGAAGCTTGACGGGTTGAGCGTGGTAAGCTTGACGGGTTGAGCGTGGGAAGCTTGACGGGTTGAGCGTGGTGAAGCTGACGGGTTGAGCGTGGTGAAGCTTGACGGGTTGAGCGTGGTGAAGCTTGACGGGTTGAGCGTGGTGAAGCTGAGGTTGAGCGTGGGGAAGCTTGACGGGTTGAGCGTGGTGAAGCTTGACGGGTTGAGCTGGTGAAGCTTGACGGGTTGAGCGTGAAGCTTGACGGGTTGAGCGTGGTGAAGCTTGGCGGGTTGAGCGTGGCTTGACGGGTTGGCGTGTGAGCTTGACGGTTGAGCTGGTGAAGCTTTACGGGTTGAGCGGGCTGAGGGTTGAGCGGGTGAAGCGCGGTTGAGCGGGTATGACGGGTTGAGCGTGGTGAAGCTTGACGGGTTGAGCGTGGTGAAGCTTGACGGGTTGAGCGTGGTGAAGCTTGACGGGTTGAGCGTGGTGAAGCTTGACGGGTTGAGCGTGGTGAAGCTTGACGGGTTGAGCGTGGTGAAGCTTGACGGGTTGAGCGTGGTGAAGCTTGACGGGTTGAGCGTGAAGCTTGACGGGTTGAGCGTGGTAAGCTTGACGGTTGGCGTGGTAAAGCTTGACGGTTGAGCGTGGAGCTTGACGGGTTGAGCGTGGGAAGCTTGACGGGTTGAGCGTGAAGCTTGACGGGTTGAGCGTGGTGAAGCTTGACGGGTTGAGCGTGGTGAAGCTTGACGGTTTGAGCGTGGTGAAGCTTGACGGGTTGAGCGTGGTGAAGCTTGACGGGTTGAGCGTGGTGAAGCTTGACAGGTTGAGCGTGAAGTTTGACGGGTTGAGCGTGGTGAAGCTTGACGGGTTGAGCGTGGTGAAGCTTGACGGGGTGAGCGTGGTGAAGCTTGACGGGGTGAGCGTGATGAAGCTTGATAGGTTGAGCGTGGTGAAGCTTGATAGGTTGAGCGTGAAGCTTGACAGGTTGAGCGTGAAGCTTGACGGGTTGAGCGTGAAGCTTGACAGGTTGTGCGTGAAGCTTGACAGGTTGAGCGTGGTGAAGCTTGACAGGTTGAGCGTGGTGAAGCTTGACAGGTTGAGCGTGGTGAAGCTTGACGGGTTGAGCGTGGTGAAGCTTGATAGGTTGAGCGTGAAGCTTGACAGGTTGAGCGTGGTGAAGCTTGACAGGTTGAGCGTGGTGAAGCTTGACGGGTTGAGCGTGGTGAAGCTTGACAGGTTGAGCGTGGTGAAGCTTGACGGGGTTGAGCGTGGTGAAGCTTGACGGGTTGAGCGTGGTGAAGCTTGACAGGTTGAGCGTTGTGAAGCTTGACAGGTTGAGCGTGGTGAAGCTTGACTGGTTGAGCGTGGTGAAGCTTGACGGGTTGAGCGTGGTGAAGCTTGAGCTCAGTCAATACCCTCATTGAGAGCTTCCTTCAGCTAATTGGAAATGGTTAGTCAATTACTGGTGTTACCTGGAGCAGTGTGAGTGTTGTATCCTGCCCCAGTTGACCCTCCCGGATCTTCAACCCTCCCTCCAGTACACACACACACACACACAATATATATATATATGACAAGTATCTTCACCGGGTGCCAGATCAACCAGGCTGTGATGGATATGTGGGGCAGTGGGCATCCAGCAGCAGCAGCCTGGTTGACCAGGCAAGCACCAGACGAGCCTGGCTTATGGCCGGGCTCAGAGAGTATATAAACTCTCGAAACTCTTCAAAGTTATATATATATATATATATATATTATATGAGCGTGTGTGTGTGTTATAAAATTTTCTGCAGGGAATCCTGCTTCGGGAAAATATTGTTACTTAGGGGGAAAAAAATCAATGGAAAATTCAAAATGGTCAATTTATTTTGGCTGTGTGTGGGATTAATTATCAACTAGCAGAAACTTTCTCTTCAGATTAAAAAGTATTGAAAGTTGCCCTGGTCATTATCTCCCGGGGAAAAGGCCTTAATTATCTCCTCTAATCTAATCACCTATTTCCAATTAAATGGGGCAGTGGGGAGGAAAAGGATATAACGATCAATTCAACCCCTTAGAAATGAGGGCTAATTTGACCCTTAGATACGAGGCCAGAAGGTCACTTAGTTGTGGTTGCAGAGGTCGAGTCCTGGCTCCTGGCAGTAACTGGGTGTGTAAGAAGGAATGCAGACGTGGGGACTGGAAGATGGGAGGAGAGTGTTGGTATAGTGGGAGGTGTGGAGGGGTGGTTTGGGTTATGTAGGGAGGTGTGGAGAGGTGGTTGGGTTATGTTGGGAGGTGTGGAGGGGTGGTTGGGTTATGTAGGGAGGTGTGGAGGGGTGGTTGGGAAGGACGTCACTCGCTGCTCACACAACAAGTATGGCCTCTCCTATTCCTCCTTCTCCAGGGACTGTAAAAGAGCAGCCAGGACTAGGGAAAGCAGCGTAGATGAGTCAAACCGTGTGGAGGACGTAACAAGGAATATGTGGGCGAGACGGCCAGAAATCTAGACTAGTGGATGAGATACAATCGCCTATATGTGGTTGCAGAGGTCGATTCACAGCTCCTGGCACTGGTACACAACCCGTACATAAGAGAAACTTATGACGACGTTTCGCTCCGACTTGGACCATTAAGTAGCCACACACTGCGTGGGTTATTTGTGTTGCATTATTCCCTTTTATGGGACACCATAACGTGGAAGAGGAGCTGATGAAATGGAAAGTAGCTGCATTGGTTTCAAAGGAAAATAGCTTGTGAAAGCCAGGAAAATAGTTCGTGCAGTTAAGGCAAGCAGCTTGGGAAAGTAAGGAAAATAGCTTGTGTAAGCAACATTGTCTCCAGGCAGTGTCTGCTACTCTGGAAATTTTTAGTACGTCAAGTGTCTTTGTTCAGCAAATTCTACTCAAAGTTCTACACGAACAGGTGACTCACGTTCCGGCAGGTGACTCACGTTCCGGCAGGTGACCATACTGGACCTGACCCTCCGCCTAATTCACCTGATCTGTCTGATATGTATAGAAAGAGAACGATTGAGGATAATTTAATCTAGTTTAAGGAAGAGACAGTGGAAACTAAGAAAAGTGACGGAGGATATTGAGCGAAACATGGAGTCTGCAAAGGAAGAAAGAGGAGGAACCAGGAAATGAAGTTGGGGTTCTAAAGCAGCCTGAGATAGACCAGTGACAGGAAAAACATTGATCAGCAAAGTAAAGGATGTAAACAACCAACATATGATCTGCAGGTCAAAGTGAAATCGGAAATTAGAGGTGGAGAGAGCAGCTTTGATGAGACGAGTGGGGAAGGCGAGTCCCAGAGCTCTCATGATGTGTGGCTTAAATGAAGAGGAAAGTATGAAGGTAGAGGAACAAAAAATATGAAAATCTGGTGGAAGATTGGGAGCTGCATGCAAGACAAGCAAAATCTTGTGTTTTAAAGGGGAGGAGCGCATGTAAAGGGTAAGGTGATGTCATTACAAATTCTGGTTACAAGGATTGGGACGAGAAATCTGGTACTGAGAGGAAAATCAGATCTGAGGGTATCTCGCAACTTCAAAGCATTCTTTGTCAAAGAGGATCCTACGACAGAGGAACGAAAGGCAGAAAGGGAGACGCGGGGAAAGGAGAAGGAAGCTGTAGAAGAACGGAACAGGAAACAGACCATCTCTCTTGGAAGGGGTAAATCAACAGAGAATCATTGTACAGGAATAGGGCAAACTTGTCCTCCAGAAACCAGACAGCGTTACAACAGTCGCTCAGAGTACCTCTCAACGTACCTCCTCAGTACTTTACAGACCCGTCATTCTTCACACACCAAAGATTTCACTCGCCTCACATCTTCCTCTCTTACCAGTGTGTGTGTGTGTGTGTGTGTCGTGCCGAATAGGTAAAACTGGTCAGTTAGCAAGAACTCATTTAAAATTAAGTCCTTTCTAAAATTTTCTCTTATACGTTTAAAGATATATTTTTTTCATTTATGTTAATGTAAAAATTAATAACTTTGCACCATAAGAACCTTAGAAAACTTACCTAACCTTATTATAACAAGCGCAATTTAATTTAGCCTAATCCAACTAAATATATTTTAGATACGTTTACATTAATTTAATAATAAATAAACACAATGCAATATATTTTTTTCGTTAGGTTCAGAATGATTTTTCTGAAATTATTGCATACACAAATTTTCGCTTGTCTTATTCGGCAAGAAGCGCGTTGATATATATATATATATATATATATATATATATATATATATATATATATATATATATATATATATATATATATATATATATATATATATATTTTATATATCAACGCGTATATATATATATATATATATATATATATATATATATAGGTGAGATCAAATCACCTGCCCTTAGTAATTTGTACATGGAATATTTTGAAACAAGCTTAGTGGTACATATATGTTGATGATCAGTGCTCTTCACCAACTCCAAGACTGAGGGACTGATTACCTCGTCTTTTGTATATAGTTCTTCGCATTATGTCCTTGTATTGATAAAACCACTGGAGGGCGAAACGTCTACAAATAACGATACCTAGATGTCGCACATGTGTCTAATTCTTTATCTTGACGGTATTGTATACCATTTATGTACAACCTTCCAGGTGTTGCAAACCAGGGTACAGGTGGAGTTAAAACCCAAGGCAAGTGTGTGGTGAAACACCAGGCCAGTCTTCCCCCGGGGTTACTGGCAGTGTCAGTTTTCCCCCGGAGTTACTGGCAGTGCCAGTCTTTCCCCGGGGTTACTAGCAGTGTCAGTCTTCCCCCGGAGTTACTGGCAGTGTCAGTCTTCCCCCGGGGTTACTAGCAGTGTCAGTCTTCCCCCGGGGTTACTGGCAGTGTCAGTCTTCCCCCGGGGTTACTGGCAGTGTCAGTCTTCCCCCGGGGTTACTGGCAGTGTCAGTCTTCCCCCGGGGTTACTAGCAGTGTCAGTCTTCCCCCGGGGTTACTAGCAGTGTCAGTCTTCCCCCGGGGTTACTAGCAGTGTCAGTCTTCCCCCGGGGTTACTAGCAGTGTCAGTCTTCCCCCGGGGTTACTAGCAGTGTCAGTCTTCCCCCGGGGTTACTAGCAGTGTCAGTCTTCCCCCGGGGTTACTAGCAGTGTCAGTCTTCCCCCGGAGTTACTGGCAGTGTCAGTCTTCCCCCGGGGTTACTAGCAGTGTCAGTCTTCCCCCGGGGTTACTAGCAGTGTCAGTCTTCCCCCGGGGTTACTGGCAGTGTCAGTCTTCCCCCGGGTTTACTGGCAGTGTCAGTCTTCCCCCGGAGTTACTGGCAGTGTCAGTCTTCCCCCGGAGTTACTGGCAGTGCCAGTCTTCCCCCGGGGTTACTAGCAGTGTCAGTCTTCCCCCGGAGTTACTGGCAGTGTCAGTCTTCCCCCGGGGTTACTGGCAGTGTCAGTCTTCCCCCGGGGTTACTGGCAGTGTCAGTCTTCCCCCGGAGTTACTGGCAGTGCCAGTCTTCCCCCGGGGTTACTGGCAGTGTCAGATGTGAGTCTTGCTTATAACACTACAATATAATATTTTGTACAGTAACTAACACACACACACACACACACACACACACACACACACACACACACACACACACACTCACTCACTCACTCACTTTCTTCCCTTCCCCCGTCCTCTCGCTCACAATCCAGAAACCGGAGCGGGCAGAAGGAGACGTATGGGCAAGTTTCCTTACGCTTGCTAATTATGTTCACCTAGAATTAATTAGGTACCTGGGGTTTTAGTCTCTCTCTCTCTCTCTCTCACAAACACACACACACACACAGACTAGACTAGACTAGAAGAGACTAAGTAGGGATGCGAGATTTGGATAGGAAACTGAAGGATGAGACGACCTACTAGGTGAAAAGGCTAGTCAGAAAGTGTTAGGAGGCTACAGAAGGCTTCATATCTCTCAGGATTTGAGGGAAGGCAGAGCTGTAGAAGCCAAAGCACTTGGCAGAGCCTTTGGTTCAGCCATAGTTGTAGAAGTCAAAAGAACTTGGTAGAAGTCAGAACAATTTGGTCCAGTCAGAGCTGTAGAAGTCAGAGAGACCTCCAAAAAGAGCATACCTTTACCTTTGATGGGTATCTAGAGTTGTGGTACTCCCGCAGCGTGACACTGGGCCAGGCTTGGCAGAGCCCTAGGTTTAGGAAGAGCTGCAGAAGCCAAAGAACGTGTTAAAAGAAGAGAATACCCGAAAGGATGGATAATAGGGAAGTAAGCAGACGAGCTGGGGATGACTGAGCAGGGTTAAGGGAAGCAGAGAGCGAGTTCCAGAATGACTCAGCAGACACAGAATTATAACCGTAACCAACTACACTGGCATCATTCCTCCCACCAACACCTCCATCACTACCCACAACACCATCCCTGCACTCTACCACTACCCCAACACCACCACTACCCCAAACACCACCTCTACCACCAACACCTCCACCACTGCCCCCATCCCCTCCCTCCCCTACCACTGGGGCCCGAGCCCCTCCCACTAACGAGGGGAGGGTAAGAGTACCCTCCTTACAAGAGAGAGTATTACAGGCAGGCAATATTACCTCTGCCCGGTTCATGCCTGGACGGCTTATCAAATTTGCTGCCACCTGCCGCTGACGTGTGAAGAGGGTGGCAGCCTTTGTGCCTGCCGCCCCTCAGAGTGCCACCGCTGCCACTGATGCCTACCTTCCTGCCGCTCCCGGATTATTAACTACATGTGTCATGTGATGAAAATGATGGTGACGTCATGTGATGAAAATGGTGGTGACGTGTCATGTGATGAAAATGATGGTGGTGACGTCATGTGATGATGTTTGTCATGTGTTAAAATGATGATGGTGGTGATGATGGAAACTACATTAACTAAAACATCAGTAAACGAAAATATAAACAAGCGAAAACGAAAAACAAAAATGAAAAATAAACGAAAAAAAAACACCAAACAAAAACGAAAAAACGAAAAAAAGATAAAATAAACAAAACTAAAAAGCAAGACACACAAAACAAAAACGCAAAAAAAATAAAAAAATAAAAAAACAAAAATACAAACAACACCAAATGTGTGAAATATATATATATATATATATATATATATATATATATATATATATATATATATATATATATATATATATATATATATATATATATATATATATATATATATATATACATACACACACACGTGTATGAACTGAGAGTGGTAATGAAGGACTGTCAGTGAATATACAGGAGACTGAAAGGGGGTTTGAACCCCTGTCTGAATCCCCTGCAACATGGCAGGACCATTGTTCCACCCCCTTCCATTCTTCTGTGTATTCTTACACCTATGTATACTTGTACCTGTGTATTCTTACACCTGTGTATACTTGTATCTGTGTATTCTTACACCTATGTATACTTATTTCTGTGTATTCTTACACCTATGTATACTTATATGTGTATATGTTTACACAAGTATATTCTTAGCTTTGTAAATTGACTTTTATGAAAATACTCCAGTAAATATACGTATGTGCATACTTACTATGTATACATGTCTGGATTCTTACTGTTTATACATGTGTGGATACAGACTGTATACATGTCTGTGAATACTTTTTGTTTACATGTCTCTGATTTCTTACTATGTATACACGACTGTGCATTCTTACTATGTATGCACGGCTGTGGATGCTTGCTATGTATACACGACTGTGCATGCTTACTATGTATACACGGCTGTGCATGCTTACTATGTATACACGGCTGTGCATGCTTACTATGTATACACGACTGTGCATTCTTACTATGCATACACGGCTGTGGATGCTTACTATGTATACACGGCTGTGAATGCTTACTATGTATACACGGCTGTGCATGCTTACTATGTATACACGGCTGTGCATGCTTACTATGTATACACGGCTGTGCATGCTTACTATGTATACACGGCTGTGCATGCTTACTATGTATACACGGCTGTACATGCTTACTATGTATACACGGCTGTGGATGCTTACTATGTATTCACGACTGTGCATGCTTACTATGTATACACGACTGTGCATGCTTACTATGTATACACGGCTGTGCATGCTTACTATGTATACACGGCTGTGCATGCTTACTATGTATACACGGTTGTGCATGCTTACTATGTATACACGGCTGTGCATGCTTACTATGTATACACGGCTGTGCATGCTTACTATGTATACACGGCTGTGCATGCTTACTATGTATACACGACTGCGGATGGACTGATTACATAGTTGATGTTTAAGTCACATGTGCAACAGTTGGGTATCATTATACCGAAACGTTTCGCCCTCACAGTAGGCTTCTTCAGTCACATACAGAGGCAGCAGTGTACTAGTGAGATAAAGGTGATATAATCAGTCCACCAACCTTGGAGAAATAGTATTTACCTATGTTTTTGACCACCTCCAGTAATATTTCCGCAAGGTTGAGGGACTCATTACATTGTGTTCACTTCACTACTATACAACTGTTGCACATGTGACTCACCTTGAGAATGAGCTGATCGGTGAGAGAGAGAGAGAGAGAGAGAGAGAGAGAGAGAGAGAGAGAGGTGTGTATGTGTATAGTCACCTATATGTAGTTGCAGGGGTCGAGTCACAGGTCCTGTCCCGCCTGTTTCCTGTTCGCTACTAGGGTCACACACTCCCTTCTCCAAGAGCTTTATCGTACCTCTTCTTAAAGCTGTGTATGGATCCTGCCTCCACTACATCACTCTCCAGATTGATACACTTCCTGACAACTCTATGGCTGAAGAAATACTTTCCAACATCCCTGTGACTCATCTAAGTCTTCAACTTCTAGTTGTGACCCCTTATTGCTGTGTCACATCTCCGAAATATTCTATCCCTATTAACCTTTGTGTGTGTGTGTGTGTGTGTGTGTGTGTGTGTGTGTGTGTGGTTTCAAGCCTGACGGGTTGAGCGTGTGAAGTTGGTGGTGGTGGCTCAGTGGGTAGCCAATCCATCAGCTATGCAAACTTTGACCAACAATGGCGAGTTTCAGGTACGTGTTTCCGCTCCCAGTCGATCCGTTGAGTTACGCAGCCGCTCGCTACGTTCCGCGGGTGATGGTTCCGTTCCGCGATCGCTCGTTCCGTTACGCGGTCGATGCTTCCGTTCCGCAGTCGATCCGTCCGTTCCGCGGTTCATAACTGGAATTCTCAGTTGATTGGTACAATCCACTCAGTTGACTGATACAATCCACTCAGTTGACTGATACAATCCACTCAGTTGACTGATACAATCCACTCAGTTGACTGATACAATCCACTCAGTTGACTGATACAATCCACTCAGTTGACTGATACAATCCACTCAGTTGACTGATACAATCCACTCAGTTGACTGATATAATCCACCCAGTTGACTGATACAATCCACCCAGTTGACTGATACAATCCACTCAGTTGACTTGATACAATCCACTCAGTTGACTGATACAATCCACTCAGTTGACTGATACAATCCACCCAGTTGACTGATACAATCCACTCAGTTGACTGATACAATCCACCCAGTTGACTGATACAATCCACCCAGTTGACTGATACAATCCACTCAGCTGATACAATCCACTCAGTTGTCTAATACAATCCACTCAGTTGACTGATACAATCCAATCAGTTGACTTATATAATCCACCCAGTTGACTGATACAATCCACCCAGTTGACTGATACAATCCACTCAGTTGACTGATACAATCCACCCAGTTGACTGATACAATCCACCCATTTGACTGATACAGTCCACTCAGTTGACTGATACAATCCACTCAGTTGACTGATACAATCCACTCAGTTGACTGATACAATCCACTCAGTTGACTGATACAATCCACTCAGCTGATACAATCCACTCAGTTGTCTAATACAATCCACTCAGTTGACTGATACAATCCACTCAGCTGATACAATCCACTCAGTTGTCTAATACAATCCACTCAGTTGACTGATACAATCCACTCAGTTCACTGATACAATCTACTCAGTTGACTTATAAAATCCACTCAGCTGATACAATCCACTCAGTTCTCAAATACAATCCACTCAGTTGTTGACTTATACAATCCACTCAGCTGATACAATCCACTCAGTTGTCTAATATAATCCACTCAGTTGACTGATGCAATCCACTCAGTTGACTGATACAATCCACTCAGTTGTCTAATACAATCCACTCAGTTGACTGATACAATCCACTCAGTTGACTCAATCTCAGTTGACTGATCAATCCACTCAGTTGACTGATACAATCCACTCAGTTGACTGATACAATCCACTCAGTTGACTGATGCAATCCACTCAGCTGATACAATCCACTCAGTTGTCTAATACAATCCACTCAGTTGACTGATGCAATCCACTCAGTTGTCTAATACAATCCACCTAGTTGTCTAATACAATCCACTCAGCTGACTGATACAATCCACTCAGCTGACTGTCCACCAGTTGACTGATACAATCCACTCAGTTGACTGATACAATCCACTCAGTTGACTGATACAATCCACTCAGTTGACTGATACAATCCACTCAGTTGACTGATACAATCCACTCAGTTGACTGATACAATCCACTCAGTTGACTGATACAATCCACTCAGTTGACTGATACAATCCATTTAATTGACTTATACAATCCATTCAATTGACTGATACAATCCACTCAGCTGACTGATACAATCCACTCAGTTGTCTAATACAATCCACTCAGTTGACTGATGCAATCCACTCAGTTGACTGATACAATCCACTCAGTTGTCTAATACAATCCACTCAGTTGACTGATACAATCCACTCAGTTGACTGATACAATCCACTCAGTTGACTGATACAATCCACTCAGTTGACTGATACAATCCACTCAGTTGACTGATGCAATCCACTCAGCTGATACAATCCACTCAGTTGTCTAATACAATCCACTCAGTTGACTGATGCAATCCACTCAGTTGTCTAATACAATCCACCTAGTTGTCTAATACAATCCACTCAGCTGACTGATACAATCCACTCAGCTGACTGATACAATCCACTCAGTTGACTGATACAATCCACTCAGTTGACTGATACAATCCACTCAGTTGACTGATACAATCCACTCAGTTGACTGATACAATCCACTCAGTTGACTGATACAATCCACTCAGTTGACTGATACAATCCATTTAATTTACTTATACAATCCATTCAATTGACTGATACAATCCACTCAGCTGACTGATACAATCCACTCAGCTGACTGATACAATCCACTCAGTTGACTAATACAATCCACTCAATTGACTGATACAATCCACCCAGCTGATTGATACAATCCACCCAGCTGATTGATACAATCCACTCAGCTGATTGATACAATCCACTCAGCTGATTGATACAATTTGTGAGTTTTTTAAAGGCTGATTTGTGGAGTTTATTATTAATTTGTGTTGTTTTTGCTAGGCTGTTGGTGAGTTTTAGAATTCTGTTTTTTTTTAGTCATGTTTTTGTAATCTAGTTTTCTGAATTGTGTGGTTGTATACACATCTGGTATGGCGACATATTTGTGTATTTTTTACGTTCGGATTTGTCAAGTATACATATAGTATTGTTGATTTGTGGGAATTTACTTCAGAAACGGTGTGGATTTCTGTAGTTGTACTAGAGTATTGTGTTTTTTGTTTATAGGTTTTGTGGAATTTTTGTCATATAGATTTGTGAGAACGAGAGGCAGTCAGATTTGTGAGGAGAGGCAGTCAGATTCGTGAGAACGACAGTCATGAGTTTTGTGAATTAGAGACAGATTTGTGAGAATTAGAGGGTCAGATTTTTGAGAATTAGAGATATTCAGATTTGTGAGAATTAGAGATATTCAGATTTGTGAGAATTAGAGATATTCAGATTTGTGAGAATTAGATATTCAGATTTGTGAGAATTAGAAATATTCAGATTTGTGAGCATTAGACAGATTCGTGAGAATTAGAGACAGTCAGACTTGTGAGAATGATTGAAAGTCATCTTTTGAAGGATGTCAAAATCTTCCAGCTCATCAAATTATTCAAACAAGGGGAACAAGAATGGGAGGGGAAAGAGGGGCAAGGGAAGAGAGAGGGAACGACGAAGGCGAGTGATAAGGTGAGAGGGGGAGGTGGTGACAAAGGGGAGAAGGGAGGGATGTAGGGTGAGGGGGATGTGAAAGATGGGAGGAGGAAGAGGGGAAAAGAGAAGTAGGATAATGACCCTTCAGAGAATGTTGAAATGTGATTGGTTACTTTTATCATGAGAATACTGAAATGTGATTGGTTACTTTTATCTTGAGAGAGAGCACTGAAATCTGATTGGTTACTTTTAACCAGAGAGTGCTGAAATTTGATTGGTTACTTTTAACTTGAGGAAGACCATTGAAATCTGATTGGTTACTTTTAACTTGAGGGAGAGTGCTGAAATTTGATTGGTTACTTTAACTTTAGGGAGAGTGCTGAAAATTGATTGATTACTTTTATCCTGAGAGAGAGCACACTCAGTCATCTCGTGTGGGTCATTCCTAAGGTCGTGTTGAACACCAGCTTGGAGTTAACGTCTCGTAAACATGCTAAAAAGAATATGAAGGTCTTTGTAAATGGTTCAAGTCGGACCGAAACGTCGTAAGTGGGTTATTTGTGCGTTTTATTGATATTGTTCAGTTCCGAGATCAGCTTCGAGGAGCAAGAGAGTGAGATCAGGAGACAAGAAGGAACAGAGGAGCCAAGAAGAGGAACTGGTGAACGGTGTATGTTGTATATTCTCTCTCTCTCTCTCTCTCTCTCTCTCTCTCTCTCTCTCTGACGAGAATAGTCGAAGGTCGAGTTGATTGGATTGACGATGGAATAAATCGGATATCTGGGCTCTGTGGTTCATTTGTGGCTGTCTGATGGCATCCAAACACACACACACACACACGCTAGGGGTCAGTCCCTCCCTACCACACACACATGCTAGGGGTCAGTCCCTCCCTACCACACACACATGCTGGGGGTCAGTCCCTCCCTACCACACACACATGCTAGGGGTCAGTCCCTCCCTACCACACACACATGCTGGGGGTCAGTCCCTCCCTACCACACACACATGCTGGGGGTTCAGTCCCTCCCTACCCCCCCACACACGCGCGCGCGAGGGGGGTCAGTCCCTACCACACACTTGCTGGGGGAGCCCCTTCCTAACACACACATGCTGGGGGGTCAGTCCCTTCCTACCACACACGCACATGCTGGGGGATCAGTCCCTTCCTACCACACACACACTTTCAGGATAAGAGCTGTTATCCTACCCCAACTCATTTTAAATCCTGTTCCTGGATATACTGGTATACTACTTCCCCAACAACACAAGCTGTGACCCACAATAGTCGACTAATCCCTAGGTAACTATTTACTGCTGGGTGATCAGGGACAACAGGTGTAAGGTCAAGCGGTCATACGTCACGGGGATCGAACCCCGTTCTTTTTTGGTTTGTGTGGCGATTTGTTAAGCATGTTTTTGGGGGGATTTTGTATGACTCATACTGGTTTATCGCTCTCCCATGAATATGGTGATAAATGGGTGATAACCATGAGTTTGACTCCTGCTTAAAATAGTCATTTTTAATAGGCACGAATTTGGTATAGGAGTATTAAGACGTGCTCGCTATGGCCGGGTGGTGGCCCCACGGGGTAACCCCCGGGGGTGGCCCTCCAGAGGTGGTTCCAAGGGTGACCCCCACTGGGTGGTCCCAGGAGGTGACCCCACGGGGTGGCCCCAGGGGAGACCCCACGAAGTTGTGTCTATTTGAATCTGTGAGTCATGTTGTGGATGGTTGTTTTACACACACACACACACACAGTGAAGAGGCGGGGCCAGGAGCTATGAATCGACCCCTGCAACCACAACTAGGTGAGTACACACACACGATCTAAGGACACTAATATGTGGGTCGGGATTCAAAAGAACTGGAATTACATTAGACCATAACAACACCTGAGGTTACGTGGTGACGATGTATGAAATTCTGGTGTACTCACCTAATTGTGGTTGCAGGGGTCGATACTCAGCTCCTGGCCCCGCCTCTTCGCTGTCCGCTACTGGGTCTCTGCTCTCCCTGCTCCATGAGCTTTATCATACCTTGTCTTAAAACTATGTATGGTTCCCGCCTCCACTATATCGTTCTCTAGACTATTCCACTTCCTAACTACTCTATGGCTGAAGAAATGCTTCCTAACATCCCTTTGACTCATCTGAGTCTTCAGCTTCCAGTTGTGTCCCCTTGTGTCTGTGTTCCCTCTCTGGAACATCCTGTCACTATCTACCTTGTTAATTCCCCGTAGTATTTTGTATGTCGTTATCATGTCTCCTCTAACCCTTCTGTCCTCCAGTGTTGTTAGTCCTATTTCCCTCAACCTTTCTTCATAGGGCAGTTCCCTGAGTTGTGGAACTAGCCTTGTCGCAAACCTTTGCACTTTCTCTAATTTATTGACATGCTTAACCAGGTGTGGGTTCCAGACTGGTGCTGCATACTCTAGTATGGGGCTGACGTACACGGTGTACATCCTGGGGGGCATCCTGGGGCTGGTGGCATCCTGGGGGGGCAACATTAACCTAAGTTGTAGTCTGTATAAGTTGCATCATGTATATGTAGATTTATTATTATTGGAGAGAGAGAGAGAAAGAGAGAGAGAGAGAGAGAGAGAGAGAAGAGAGAGAGAGAGAGAGAGAGAGAGAGGAGAGAGAGAGAGAGAAAAGAGAGAAGAGAGAGAGAGAGAGAGAAAGGAGGGAGAGAGAGAGAGAGAGAGAGAGAGAGAGAGAAGAGGAGGAATATTAGTAGATAAGAGTGAAGTATGAAGAGTTAGAAGAGTAGAAGAGTTTAGAGAGAGAGAGAGAGAGAGAGAGAGAGAGAGAGAGAGAGAGAGAGAAGAGAGAGAGAGAGAGAGAGAGAGAGAGAGAGAGAGAGAGAGAGAGAGAGAGAGAGAGAGAGAGAGAGAGAGAGAGAGAGAGAGAGAGAGAGAGAGAGAGAGAGAGAGAGAGAGAGAGAGAGAGAGAGAGAGAGAGAGAGAGAGAGAGAGAGAGAGAGAGAGAGAGAGAGAGAGAGAGAGAGAGAGAGAGAGAGAGAGAGAGAGAGAGAGAGAGAGAGAGAGAGAGAGAGAGAGAGAGAGAGAGAGAGAGAGAGAGAGAGAGAGAGAGAGAGAGAGAGAGAGAGAGAGAGAGAGAGAGAGAGAGAGAGAGAGAGAGAGAGGCGGTAAACAGGGGCACGAGGGTGTAATGGTGATCATAGAAACTAGTCCAACGCTGTATGATCCTTATGGGTTTACCGCTTAATTAGGTTAATAACAATAATAATAATAAAACTAGTCACAGAGATGACATGAAATATTTTTTAGACTGATGACAAAAGGAGCGGGGACAAGGGGTGATAATGAAAGGTGTAGATGAGGCACACTGATGTGAGGAATTACTTCTTTAGCCTCAGATATAGGTGAAGCTCTATGCAAGGCTTTAAGACTAGGTACGACATGGTTTATAAGACACCAATCAATCAAGATTTATAGACTGAACACATCGACTCCAGGCTGAGGGACTGATTACCTCAAACTCCTCCTGTATTGGACTGAAGAAACCACTGGCGGGCGAAACGTTTCCTCAATAAAGGTTCCAAAATGTCGCACAAGTGTTTCGTTCTTCAACTTGTCGGTTCTCGAAACCAGTTTCGTCACAAAGCCTTCATATTACATTAAGTGCCTATTAATTATCCATGGGTTAATGGGGGCTTGAACCCCCATCAACGACACGAGACTGCACATGGGGGGTCATTAAGGGTAGACTTCATTCCTTGAATTTTGGGTTAAATATTCATTGTTTATATACAGAAATATACACATTTCTTGGTTTATATATACTGGGATATACACATCTCTTGGTGTATATATACTGAGGTATATATATCTCTTAGTGTGTATACTGTGCGGGAGGGGTTGGTGAGGTGAAGTGCCGTTGATACATACAGGGGGGGGGGGGTCGAGAGGGTGGAGAAGTGTGGGCATCACTCAGTGATGTGGGGACGTCATGAGTGTAATGGGTGGCCAGACAGGCCGCCCCCACTACCATGGGTGGCCAGACAGGTCGCCCACACCACCATGGGTGGCCAGACAGGCCGCCCACACCATGGGCGGCAAAAAAGGCCCCCCACCACCATGGATGGCCAGACAGGCCGCCTACACCGCCATTGGTGGCCAGATAGGCCGCCCACACCACCATGGGTGGCCAGGCAGGCCGCCCACACCACCATGGGTGGCCAGGCAGGCCGCCTACACCACCATTGGTGGCCAGGCAGGCCGCCCACACCACCATTGGTGGCCAGGCAGGCCGCCCACACCACCATGGGTGGCCAGGCAGGCCGCCCACACCACCATGGGTGGCCAGGCAGGCCGCCCACACCACCATGGGTGGCCAGGTAGGCCGCCCACACCACCATGGGTGGCCAGGTAGGCCGCCCACACCACCATGGGTGGCCAGACAGGCCGCCCACACTACCATGGGTGGCCAGACAGACCGCCCTCACCACCATGGGTGGCCAGACAGGCCGCCCTCATCACCATGGGTGGCCACACAGGCCACCCACACCACCATGGGTGGCCAGACAGGCCACCCACACCACCATGGGTGGCCAGACAGCCTCATGGGGACTTTTCTAATGCCTTTTTTATCTTCTCTCTCCTTGTTCCCCTCCCTCCTGTTCCCCGCTCTCTTGTTCCCTCCCTCCTAGTTCCCTCCCTCATGGTTCCCCTCTCTCAATACCCTCCCCTTCCTCCTGGTTCCCTCCCTCCTTTTTCATCTCTCTTCTTGTTTCTCTGCCTCCTTTTTCCCCTCCTGTTTCCCCTCTCTCATTACCCTCCCCTCCCTCGCCCTTCCCTCCCTTTATATTTTTTGAGTTATTATACATGCGATTATTTTTTAACCCCATAATACACCTCACAGGTGTTAATGTATGCCACAGTCATCAGTATATTCTGGTCCCAGACCAATACTGGTGTCTGGTGTCAATACTAGACCAGTACTGGTCTCTGGTGTCAACACCAGACCAATACTGGTGTCTGGTGTCAGTACTAGACCAGTACTTGTCTCTTGTGTCAATACCAGACCAATACTGGTGTCTGGTGTTAATACTAAACCAGTACTGGTCTCTGGTGTCAACACCAGACCAATACTGGTGTCTGGTGTCAATACTAGACCAGTACTGGTCTCTGGTGTCAATACTAGACCAGTACTGGTCTCTGGTGTCAACACCAGACCAATACTGGTGTCTGGTGTCAATACTAGACCAGTACTGGTCTCTGATGGGGGGGGGGTTTCAAAACCAGATTAAAGTACATGATCAACTAGGTTGTGATGACCGTAGGTGAGCAGCCTGGTTGGCCGCTCACAGGTATACCTCAATTATACCACAAGCATACCTCAGGTATACCACAAGCATACCCCAGGTATACCACAAGCATACCTCAGGTATACCACAAGTATACCTCAGGTATACCACAAGCATACCTCAAGTATACCACAAGCATACCTCAGGTATACCACAAGCATACCTCATGTATACCACAAGTATACCTCAGGTATACCACAAGCATACCTCAGGTATATCACAATCATACCTCAGGTTTACCACAAGCATACCTCAGGCATACCACAAGCATACCTCAGGTATACCACAAGTATACCACAAGCATACCTCAGGTATATCACAATCATACCTCAGGTATACCACAAGTATACCTCGGGTATACCACAAGCATACCTCGGGTATATCACAATCATACCTCAGGTATACCACACGCATACCTCAGGTATACCACAAGCATACCTCAGGTATACCACAAGCATACCTCAGGTATACCACAAGTATACTTGTTAGTAATGGAAGATATAATGTTATGGGTCATTAGATTAATAATGCTAATTGGTTGAGGTTCATTAAGGGACGTAAAGGCGTATTGCTGATAGGTATGGCAATGGAAGCATAGTTACTGCCATGGTAGTCCCATGGTATTCCCATGGGAAAGATTAGTGGACTTCTTTTTAGGTCCACGTTAAGGCTATCTGCTGAAGAGGACCTGATTAATAGCTCAGTTATTACTTATCCTTTACTATCCGGATGTTTGAAGCGAGGATAGTGAAGCAGAAGGCTCTCTCCCCCACCTTGCATTCCCTCCAGACACTGTAAACAACACACACACCGTGTTAAAATAGACGACATTGAATTTGTAGGATAGATGGAGTTGGAAGGAAGGAGAGAGATAGATGGATGAGAGTAGAGATAGATTGGGGGTTGGAAAACATACGCTATGTAGCATCAGCCTGTGATGGATATATGGGTCAGAGGGCCGCCAGCAGCAACAGCCTGGTTGACCAGGCAAGCACCAGACCAAGCCTGGTCCCAAGCTCTGGCTGCGGGAGTAGAGAAACTCTCGGAACCCATCCAAGGCACGTCAGAGTAAGGTAAGATGTAATCATTCTGAGTCAAGCGCACCTCACGAACGTTCCCGGGGATGGAATAGCATGAGATACATGCTATCCATCATCCCATCCTTATAAAGGGTGTGGTTGATGCGGTGCAACGAGGGACATTGAAGATTGATATAGCATCCTGGGTTGGGACGTGGGGTGAGGCGACACACCTGTCAAGGAGTGGAGGTAGCCCTCGTGGAAGTAGTCCTCGTGGAAGTACTCCTCGTGGAGGTAGCCCTCGTGGAGGTAGTCCTCGTGGAGGTAGCCCTCGTGGAAGTAGTCCTCGTGGAAGTAGTCCTCGTGGAGGTAGCCCTCGTGGAGGTAGTCCTCGTGGAGTTAGCCCTCGTGGAGGTAGCCCTCGTGGAGGTAGCCCTCGTGGAGGTAGCCCTCGTGGAGGTAGCCCTCGTGGAGGTAGCCCTCGTGGAGGTAGCCCTCATGGAGGCAGAAACAATGTTTAAGAATTAATAATAATAATAATAATAATGCACAAATAACCCGCACATAGGAGAGGGACACTTGCGACGACGTTTCAGTCCGACTTGGACCCATTTACAAAGTCACACCGACTTTGTAAATGACTTTGTATATGGTCCAAGTCAGACCGAAACGTCATCGCGGGTTATTTGTGTATTGTTCCAGGGCAGAACTGGAAGTTGAAAACCCAGATGTTAGGAAGTATTTCTTTATCCTTAGAATTGTCAGGAAGTGGAACAATTTGGAGAGTAAATTGGTAGAGGCAGAATCTATACATAGTGTTAACAAGAGGTACGATAAGGCTCTTGAAGCTAGGAAAGAGTGGACCTAGTAGCAATCAGCAAAGAGGGGGAGCCAATAGCTGGGATTCGACCCCTGCAACCATCTGTATAGGTGAGTACACACACACACACACTAGGCTCTCGAACTGGGACCTCATATGGGACCAGAAATGTAGAGGCCTAAGATGGTGGCAATGGTAAGCTTTATATCAGCATGTTAAGGACACAACAAGAGAGAGAGAAGAGCTAGCAAGACTACATGTAATATTTACTATAAGTACATCTAATATAGGTGAAATAGAAGACGAAGATGATGTTAAACGAAAAGTCATTGTTAAACCAAATATACTTTGTGTATTATACACTTTATTATGTACTCGTTACAGTGTGTTGTATAGTCGTTGGAGGTGCCGCTGTCTACAAGGGGCTGTGTACCCTAGTTTTCCCCTGATAGTCACCGTCTTGTGTTTATTGAAAACAAAAATAGTAAAGGCATCGTTGTGTAACACCTGGAGCCAGGTGTTACACCACCCATATGTTGAATTGTTCTTAGGTTATTCAGGTTGTGTGTTGAATTGTGCATGTGTTGAATTGTTTTTGTTGAATTGTTTTTGTTATTTTGCCCTGTGTTGAATTGTTTGTGTTGAATTGTTTTTGTTATTTTGCCCTGTGTTGAATTGTTTGTGTTGAATTGTTTATGTTGAATTGTTTATGTTGAGTTGTTTTTGTTATTTTGCCCTGTGTTGAATTGTTTTTGTTATTTTGCCCTGTGTTGAATTGTTTTTGTTATTTTGCCCTGTGTTGAATTGTTTGTGTTGAATTGTTTTTGTTATTTTGCCCTGTGTTGAATTGTTTGTGTTGAATTGTTTTTGTTATTTTGCCCTGTGTTGAATTGTTTGTGTTGAATTGTTTATGTTGAGTTGTTTTTGTTATTTTGCCCTGTGTTGAATTGTTTGTGTTGAATTGTTTATGTTGAATTGTTTTTGTGATTTTGCCCTTGTTGAATTGTTTTTTGTTATTTTGCCGTGTGTTGAATTGTGTTGAATTGTTTATGTTGAGTTGTTTTTGTTATTTTGCCCTGTGTTGAATTGTTCTTGCGTCGAATACTTTGTCTTGAATTTTTCAGATAGTTGCCGGATTTTTTCTCTCATTTTTTTAATTTATTAAATGTAGAATTTCTCTCGATGAATTGTTGAAGCCAACGGTTCATTTTTCATCGTAATATTCATCATTAACATATTAATTCTTCCGCGTGGATAAAGAAGCATTTTTTTTTATTAATTCCCGGCACCGGATCGCTTATTTTCATATCAGTAAATGATGAATGATTATTATTCATAGTGTTAACAACTGCAGTCTATTTTATCAGCTGGAATGATGAAAATACTGAGATTTTTTCCAAAGGAGTTTGTGTTTTTTTGGTGTGTGTGTACTCGCCTATATGTGGTTGCTGGGGGTCGATTCACAGATCATGGTGTGTGTGTGTGTTATATATGTGTGTGTGTGTGCTTCCCACCCATTAATTCTGTCAGTCACGTTCATTTTCCTTCATAAGTGCGTCGGTCACGTTCATGTTTTTGGAGAACTAACACACGGTCAGAGAGAAGCGAGGTCCTGACGAACACAATAGCTTGTGTCCATTCCATTATGTTATGATTGTAATCACGTCATGCAGGAGGCAATGTTCACAGAGTACCTGAGGAGGCAGCGAGGAGGAGAGAGACAACAAAGAGTCAGTTTCGCGAGTCATTCATAACATCTTAGAAGGGGCCTGAGCCTGCCACAGTCGCTATTTTATGCCATTTTCAACATGAAGTAAGTCCTTGACTTACGTCTACTTGACTTATGTCTACCTGACATAATGCTACACTTGACTCGGTCTACAAGACGTTAGTTAACCATCATTCAGGGGGAGAGAGAGCCAGAGCTTGCTACCATCTGCACCTCATAAGACTGTCATTCCCACAAGCTCCTTTGGGGCAGGGACGATGGCAGACAAGAGGGGCCTAGCTTTTCCCTACGATCCCCGTAAGGGCGGGGAATGGGGCTAGGCCTGGGGGACAGTTGGTCTCAAAACATGAGGAGGTACTTGTACCTCCTCCCATGACAGACATTAGTCTGAGACACTCCCGAGAAAGGGAGCCAAGGCCGGGCCACCACTTGGAGAAGGCCCGGGCCGGCGAATGTACCGGCTAATCTCCAACAATCTCTCTCATCATATATAGTAACATATGTGTAGATTACCCAGGATAACCAGCAAGTCAAAGTGACTTATATCCATTAGCGTCCTTCTAATATCTTATTTAAAACTTAATACAGTTAAGTAAGTCAACTATGTGAGAAGCAGTTACAATGAAAGGTACATTTTAACTCTCTTCCTGATCCGGCTCATCCTATAGACAGGTTTTGATATGTGCAGGTAGTCTGTTCCACTCCTTTATATTTACCGAAGAATTGTGGGTATTAAATAACACACCTGGGAAGAATGTATCACATGTAGCCACAGTGGTGATCCATGTTAACCTATGTATGGCGTAGATAAATACATTTTGTTGGATTAATCATATTAGGCCAGCATGGTACAGTGGATAACACAGGGGCCTGCTAGTTTTAGCACTGGCTTGCCATGGGTTAGAATCCTCAGTTCGGTGAGAAGGCTACACCTTGTTTAAGTCTTAGAGTTTTTTGAAGTTGGTACTACATTACTGCCGAAAAAAGCAGATTGGTGAAAGGTCTGCATAATAAACATACCCGGTTGCAGCACGTGTCTTATTCCTGACGTAGATGTATGAGCAGTGTGGTCATGGCGTAGATGTATGAGCAGTGTGGTCATGACGTAGATGTATGAGCAGTGTGGTCATGACGTAGATGTATGAGCAGTGTGGTCATGACGTAGATGTATGAGCAGTGTGGTCATGAGGTAGATGTATGAGCAGTGTGGTCATGTCGTAGATGTGTAAGCAGTGTTGTCTACCTTCAGCGTTGAGTCATGTAGACGTCAAGAAGCCAGTACTTTCTGATGCAGTTACAACAGCAGGTAGAGGTGCTGGCAGCAGGTAGAGGTGCTGACAGGTAGAGGCGCCAACAGCAGGTTGAGGTGCTGACGGCGGGTGCTGACATGCCTCCTCCCTTGCCACAATGGCTGTCATGTCCACATGATGCTACATTAGACTCGGGTTTAATATCTGCATTTTCCTTTTTACTAAAGAATTTGTGGGTATAAACCATACCACGGGTGGGGATAGAACCCGCGATCAGTCTCAAAACTCCAGACCGTCGCGTTAGCCACTGGGCCAGCTAGGTCTGAAGTTTTGAGACTCTGATCGCGGGTTCTAACACCACCCGTGGTATGGTTTATACCCACAAATTCTTTTCTTCAAGTAAAGACATTATATATAGATAGTATATAATACCTTATAGTAAAGGTTACAGAAGACAAAATTTTCTTCCTTGATGTATTTTTTTTAATACTTGTATTTTTGCTTTATTTTCATACGAATGAGTTTGAAAGTAATTTCTTATTTTACAGCCTATCACAGTGTGCCTAATATATCTGCAAATACTGTCTCTCTTCTTTGTAGGTAAGATGCCAGGCAGAGCATCACGACACGATCATATCCACCGACCACACTAGCTTATACCTATGTAAGGTAAGTGAATGTCTTATTTAGCTGGACACTTGTGTAACACTTGGGTATCTTTATTGGCCATCCTTTCGATTCTCTGAGCTATTTATCTACACTTAACTAGTTCACACACTCCTAATAGCCACGAAGAGGTGGGGAGAGATCGTTGCATATTTCAGTCTCTACGTCTTTATTCTGTCTTCCTGGTGAGCTTTTCTTCGTTAAGGAGATTGACTTCTACAATACATCTTAACAGTGCCCTGGCCCAGTATGGTTGTGTCCACATTGTGACCCAGAAGATTAATAGGTGGTTAGCGTGTGTCCACACGAAGCGTAAAGATGTTCCAGGGTGCTCGCTCACATGTTTGTGTCCTTGTAAATTATTGGGCAGATGCCGAGGTGAAGGCTGCGGTAACCACCTCCCTCTGTAGCAGATTTATACATTGACTTTCTGAACTACATAAATATGACCTTGGGAAGTAGCGGATCCAGGGGACCTTACGGACAAAATAATAATTGTGCAGAGTTCGACAGAACTAGGGCGAGGACGATGTTAAGAATTCACACTGAGCTGGCAGACTTCAGTAGTGTCAGTCAGAGGTGGCAGACTTCAGTAGTGTCAGTCAGAGGTGGCAGACTTCAGTAGTGTCAGTCAGAGCTGGCAGACTTCAGTAGTGTCAGTCAGAGCTGGCAGACTTCAGTAGTGTCAGTCAGAGCTGGCAGACTTCAGTAGTGTCAGTCTGAGCTGGCAGACTTCAGTAGTGTCAGTTAGAGCTGGCAGACTTCAGTAGTGTCAGTCAGAGCTGGCAGACTTCAGTAGTGTCAGTCAGAGCTGGCAGACTTCAGTAGTGTCAGTCAGAGCTGGCAGACTTCAGTAGTGTCAGTCAGAGCTGGCAGACTTTAGTAGTGTCAGATATAAGAACATAAGAAAGAAGAAATACTTCAGCAGGCCTACTGGCCCATGTGAGGCAGGTCCAATTCTCCCACCGGTTTAAGCCAATGCCTTAACCTAGTCACGGCATCTGATCTAGTAGCACAAGCTAGTCAGGTCCAACTCACACCCACCCACCCACACCCACTCATGTATTTATCCAACCTATTTTTAAAACTACACAACGTCTTAGCATCTATGACGGTACTCGGGAGTTTGTTCCACTCATCCACAACTCTATTACCAAACCAGTGCTTTCCTATATCCTTCCTGAATCTGAATTTTTCCAACTTAAAACCATTGCTGCGAGTCCTGTCTATGCTAGATATTTTTAGCACGCTATTTACATCCCCTTTATTACTTCCTGTTTTTCATTTATACACCTCAATCATATCCCCCCTAATTCTACGCCTTTCTAGAGAGTGCAGATTCAAGGCCCTCAGTCTATCCTCATAGGGAAGATTTCTGATACATGGGATCAACTTTGTCATCCTCCTCTGTACGTTTTCCAGTGCATTTATATCCATTCTGTAGATGAAAACATTTTTGTTGAAAGGTAAACAGTGACACTGGAGTAAACAGTGACACTGGAGTGAACAGTGACACGGGAGTGAACAGTGACACGGGAGTAAACAGTGACACTGCAGTGAACAGTGACACTGGAGTGACCAGTGACACTGGAGTGACCAGTGACACTGGAGTGAACAGTGGAGGGTGAACACTTGTCTGTTCTAAGAAGGTCTGCTAGACCTGCCTCCTTGTTAGTCTACAGGTATGATATAATTCATGCCTCTTTGTGTGTTATTGAGCGAGAAGTTCCCAGAAATCTGAACCAAACTTGTTTCTGTGAATGCCATGCCTTCCGCATTGACTCATACGAGTGGGTTGACTCCCCTGTGACTTAGGAGTACATCTGGGCGAGTACAAATAGGAAGCGCGTCTGTCTTGTACTCAGCAGATGGAGGATCAAACCTCCTCCATATCTTGCTCTAAATGACCCACATGGGTTTAGCGCTTAACATGAGTTATTCAACTTCTGTGACTTAGACTGATGTGACTCAACATCAGTCTAAGTCACATCTGTGGTTATTAATAATTGTTTGGTAAATCTGGTGTCGAAACGTTCCCCTGGTGATGTTTCGCTGGAGTTTGGTCTTAGTAATTATTACTTACGTGTAGTGTCTTCCTGGGGGGTCAGCGCCCCCGCGGCCCGGTCCCAGACCAGGACTCCCGGTAGCTGGTCTGATCGACCAGTCTGTTGCTGTTTCTTGCTTGGGTTTGAGTGTGTTAGTCTGTACTTGCTCCAGCTTTGAACCCTTGCTTCTGCTTTGAACCCTTGTTCCTGCTTCGAACCCTTGCTCCTGCTTTGAACCCCTGCTTCTGCTTTGAACCCTTGTTCTTGCTTTGAACCCTTCCTCTTGCTTTGAACCCTTCCTCTTGCTTTGAACCCTTCCTCTTGCTTTGAACCCTTCCTCTTGCTTTGAACCCTTGTTCTTACTTTGAACCCTTCCTCTTGCTTTGAACCCTTGCTCTTACTTTGAACTCTTGCTTTGAACCCTTGCTCTTGCTTTGAACCCTTGCTCTTGCTTTGAACCCTTCCTCTTGCTTTGAACCCTTCCTCTTGCTTTGAACCCTTCCTCTTGCTTTGAACCCTTCCTCTTGCTTTGAAACCTTGCTCTTGCTTTGAACCCTTCCTCTTGCTTTGAAACCTTGCTCTTGCTTTGAAACCTTGCTTTTGCTTTGAAACCTTGCTTTTACTTTGAACCCTTGCTCTTACTTTGAACCATTGCTCTTACTTTGAACTCTTCCTTTTGCTTTGAACCTTTGCTCTTGCTTTGAACCCTTGCTCTTGCTTTGAACCCTTGCTCTTGCTTTGAACCTTTGCTCTTACTTTGCACTCTTGTCATACTGTAGTATGGTGAGGATGGGGTCATCAGGGAGCTACTTAATGAAGAGTCAAAAGGGTGATTTACGAGCATGGTGTCTAGGTAATAGTAACCTTTATTTATTTGTCTTCCTCCTTCTATGTTCCTCTTTCCCCTCTCTTGTCTGTCCTCCTCCTCCTCACCCTTCCTCCTACTCTCGTTCCCTCTTTTCCCTTTCCCTTCATTCTTTATATATATATATATATATATATATATATATATATATATATATATATATATATATATATATATATATATATATATATAATGTCGTGCCTAATAGGTAAAACTGGTCAATTAGCAATAACTCGTTTAAAATTAAGTCTTTTCTAAAAAATTTATCTTATACGTTTAAAGATATATTTTTTTCATTTATGTTAATGTAATAATTTATAATTTTGTACGAAAAGAACCTTAAAAAAACTTACCTAACCTTATTATAACAAGCGCAATTTAATTTAGCCTAACCCAACTAAATATATTTTAGATACTTTTACAATAATTTAATAATAAACAAACACAATGAAATATATTTTTTCGTTAGGTTCAGAATGATTTTTACGAAATTATTGCATACATAAATTTTCGTTTGTCTTATATGGCAAGAAGAGCGTTGCTATTTAAGCCAAAATCGCAAGTTTTACCTAATCGGCACGATATATATATATATATATATATATATATATATATATATATATATATATATATATATATATATATATATATATTATGCAAAAAGATCACAGTAAACAGGTGATATCAAAATATGCAAGACAACCACTATGAAAAATAGAAGAATTCAAGCGCTTCAGACTACTCACATTATCAAGTTCCTTGATAATGTGAGTAGTCACGAAGCTTGAATTCTTCTATTTTTCATAGTGGTTGTCTTGCATATATATATATATATATATATATATATATATATATATATATATATATATATATATATATATATATATATATATATATATATATATATATATATATATATATATGTGTGTGTGTGTGTAATAATTTAGGACCAACCTATTTATGCGAAACTGTAAACCCTGGGGGGTCATTTAACACAAGGAGTGATGGTAGTTCTTATGTAGGCTCGATCCTCCGTTCCCCTTGAACGGAGTATAGAGGCTTACACTGTGCCATGTAGGCTCTTCAAACCCACGTTCCCCCTCCCCCCTCTTATTATGTCTGTGTGTGAGTGTTGCCAGAACGGCAAGACACACCACTGGCAATACCTCCTGAGAGTGGGTTAGTGATCATCAGTGTTGCCACATCTTGATTGAAGACGCACAGGTGGGGGGGGGGTCAGTCCCATTAACACCGCGTCTCGTTTAAACTAAAATTTGAATAGTATTTCCTGGAAGTCAAATTTTCTTTTAAATTACTCTTGGATTATCTTATTAGATTAAGCGAATTATTTTTGGGAAGGCTCAACCTCTCAATTATATTTGGGAATTAACGAGAACTGAAGTATATGTGGATTAATTAGCGGCTGATTTATACGTGAGAATGACCAATATACTGAATTATACTCGATAATTATATAGATGTGAATTATACTTTGGGAAATTGGATTATTGGTTATTTTTATTATTTTTTGTTAATTATACAATTAGGGAGTATCGATTATAGGTATATGTCGTATTAATGGACCGTGATGGACTGAGTTAATTATTGATGTGAAATGAAGCTGATTTGCAATGTAAATTAAAAAAAAAAATTATTCCCCTCCTCTCTCTCTCTCTAACACACACACACACACACACACACACACACACACACACACAGGCAGAGTACATGCTAGGTGGCCAAAGACTGCAAACCTCACTCAAGGAAAAGGATCTTGGGGTGAGTATAATACCGAGCACATCTCCTGAGGCACACATCAATCAGATAACTGCTGCAGCATACGGGCGCCTGGCAAACCTGAGAATAGCGTTCCGATACCTCACTAAGGAATCGTTCAAGACTCTGCACACCGTGTACGTCAGGCCCATACTGGAGTATGCAGCACCAGTTTGGAACCCACACCTGGTCAAGCACGTCAAGAATTTAGATAAAGTGCAAAGGTTTGCAACAAGACTAGTTTCAGAGCTAAGGGGATTGTCCTACGAAGAAAAGTTAAGGGAAATCGGCCTAACGACACTGGAGGACAGGAGGGTTAGGGAAGACATGATAACGACTTACAAAATAATGCGAGGAATTGACTAGGTGGACAGAGACAGGATGTTCCAGAGAGGGGACACAGAAACAAGGGGTCACATTTGGAAGTTGAAGACTCAGATGAGTCAAAGGGATGTTAGGAAGTATTTCTTTAGTCATAGAGTTGTCGGGAAGTGGAATAGTCTGGAAAGTGACGTAGTGGAGGCAGGAGCCATACATAGCTTTAAGACGAGGTATGATAAAGCTCATGAAGCAGGGAGAGAGAGGACCTAGTAGCGACCAGTAAAGAGGCGGGGCCAGGAGCTATGACACGACCCTTGCAACCACAAATAGGCGAGTACAAATAGGTGAGTTACACACACACAAAGGGTTTGTACACTGTTAGGCTACGAGTTCCTACCTTTATTTACTAGCTAAGAGCTGTCATCTACCTCAGCTCTTTTGAAAGCCACAACTAGTATTATCTTTATTACATGTTTATTGTAGCAAGGCTTGCAGTAGTTCTAGCAGACTTGCCGTCGTTCTAGCAGGGATTGTTGTGGTCCTAGCAGAATTGTCGTCGTTCAGGGCTTGTTGTGGTCCTAGCAGAATTATCGTCGTTCTAGCAGGGCTTGTTGTGGTCCTTGCAGAATTGTCGTCGTTCTAGCAGGGCTTGTTGTGGTCCTTGCAGAATTGTCGTCGTTCTAGCAGGGCTTGTTGTGGTCCTTGCAGAATTGTCGTCGTTCTAGCAGGGCTTGTTGTGGTCCTTGCAGAATTGTCGTCGTTCTAGCAGGGCTTGTTGTGGTCCTAGCAGAATTGTCGTCATTCTAGCAGGGCTTGTTGTGGTCCTAGCAGAATTGCCGTCATTCTAGCAGGGCTTGTTGTGGTCCTAGCAGAATTGCCGTCGTTCTAGAAGGGCTTGTTGTGGTTCTGACAGTTCTTGCCGTGGTTATAACAATTTTTGCGGTGGTTTTAGTAAACTTGCCGTGGTTGTAACAGTTCTTGCCGTGGTTGTAACAGTTCTTGCCGTGGTTCTAGCAGTCTTGCCTCAGTTCTAGCAGTTCTTGCCGTGGTTCTAATCTTGTTCACACAGACACGGGCCTCCCTTCCTGCCTCTGTGTTCAAGAGATCGAATTAGTTATTTTTTTTATTTCTCTTCTGTGTATTAAATCTAATAAAAAAAATTATTCTGTGGCTACTTAATGAAATGCATTTTGGGGCTCTGATGTTCTTAATCAAATTTATTTGATATATAAAATTTCAATAATTTTTTTAGGGGGCTGGATAGTCCATAAGATTTTTTATTTGAACAGATTTTCATTTTTCAGTCTTTGAAGTTTTGTGTGATGGAAGTCTTTGAAGTTTTGTGTGATGGAAGTCTTTGAAGTTTTGTGTGATGGAAGTCTTTGAAATTTTGTGTGATGGAAGTCTTTGAAATTTTGTGTGATGGAAGTCTTTGAAATTTTGTGTGATGGAAGTCTTTGAAATTTTGTGTGATGGAAGTCTTTGAAGTTTTGTGTGATGGAAGTCTTTGATGAAAATCATTGAAGCTTAGTGTGACGGAGTGACCAGTGGAGAAAAAGTCTCCGTCAGTAAAAATGGCCTAAACGGCCATGAGTGCCTTTTACCTCATCGTTATGAGATCACTGTGACGCCTTCACCCAAACAGCGAGGCGCAAGATGACATGACGTGGGAGCGCAGCGGCAGTGCGCTCTCCACCGCAAAGCCACACTCCCAATACACACTCCCAATACACACTCCCAAATTATGAACTGAGCAGCAGCAGCAGCAGCAGCAGCAGTACGGCAGCTGTGGCAGGAGGAAGATAGAACTGAACACAGGTTCCTGGAGGCGGCCATCATTAATCTCACCGAAGTCATTTAGATAAACAGTGGGATATACATGACGTCTTCCATACGCTCAACTCGCCTGGAAACCAGAGTTGTAAGAGTGAATAAAAGTAAGAGTGTAGCCGAATGTGTCTTCCGAGTAACCAGGAGAGGAAAAACAAAGTGTAAGGAGATAAATAAATTGGCGAAACGTCGCCACCGGGTACCAAAAACATTGATCCCTTTCTTCCTCCCCTCCCACACACATACCTACTACTACTTCTGTTACTACTGCTCGAAACGTGGAACCTGGAAAGCAAAATTGCTTAAAGTATCCAAGAAGAAATTGTATTGTAGAGCTGGAAACTGTCTGCCTTCCATCCATACGTTCCGTGGGTGTCTGCTGACCTCAGGAGTGACTGTGGTTCTTCTCAAGATGGGAAAAGTACACGAATACTTTACTGAGCAAAGGGGGGGGGGTGCATACAGCCTTAGGCCCAAGTCACGTGTCCTCAGTCCTAGGTCCTAGTCATGTGTCCTATGTCCTAGTCATGTGTCCTCAGTCCTAGAGGTCCTAGTCATGTTCTCAGCCCTAGGTTCTAGTCATGTATCCTCAGTCCTAGGCCTAGGCATGTGTCCTCAGCCCTAGACCCAAGTCAAGTGTCCTCAGCAGTAGGTCCTAGTCATGGGTCCTCAGCCTTAGACCCAAGTCAAGTGTCCTCAGCAGTAGGTCCTAGTCATGTGTCCTCAGTCCTAGACCCAAGTGTCCTCAGCAGTAGGTCCTAGTCATGTGTCCTCAGCCCTAGACCCAAGTCAAGTGTCCTCAGCAGTAGGTCCTAGTCATGGGTCCTTAGCCCTAGACCCAAGTCAAGTGTCCTCAGCAGTAGGTCCTAGTCATGGGTCCTCAGCCCTAGACCCAAGTCAAGTGTCCTCAGCAGTAGGTCCTAGTCATGTGTCCTCAGTCCTAGACCCAAGTGTCCTCAGCAGTAGGTTCTAGTCATGGGTCCTCAGTCCTAGACCCAAGTCCTCAGCAGTAGGTCCTAGTCTGAACTGCTAGGGGGTGGACAGCGACCTGCCTCAGCGAGACGTAAGCATCAGGTGGTGGGTAAGAATGGTTTGAATGTGTAGGTTCGGTAAAACTGAAGACCCGAATGTTGACACGCTAGGAACCAGGAAAATTAATTCCCCCCCTGAGGTACCAGGAGCGTGGACCTCCCGTGAGGTACCAGGAGCGAGGAGCTCCCGTGAGGTACCAGGAATGTGGACCTCCCATGAGCTACCAGGAACGTGGATCTCCCATGAGCTACCAGGAACGTGGACCTCCCATGAGCTACCAGGAACGTGGACCTCCCATGAGCTACCAGGAACGTGGACCCCCATGAACTACCAGGAACGTGGTCCTCTCATGAGCTACCAGGAACGTGGACCCCCATGAACTACGAGGAACGTTGTCCTCTCATGAGCTACCAGGAACGTGGACCCCCATGATCTACCAGGAACGTGGTCCTCTCATGAGCTACCAGGAACGTGGACCTCCCATGAGCTACCAGGAACGTGGACCTCCCATGAGCTACCAGGAACGTGGACCTCCCATGAGCTACCAGGAACGTGGACCCCCATGAGCTACCAGAAACGTGGACCTCCCATGAGCTACCAGGAACGTGGACCTCCCATGAGCTACCAGGAACGTGGACCTCCCATGAGCTACCAGGAACGTGGACCCCCATGAGTTACCAGGAACGTGGACCTCCCATGAGCTACCAGGAACGTGGACCTCCCATGAGCTATCAGGAACGTGGACCTCCCATGAGCTACCAGGAATGTGGACCCCCATGAGTTACCAGGAACGTGGACCTCCCATGAGCTACCAGGAACGTGGACCTCCCATGAGCTACCAGGAACGTGGACCTCCCATGAGCTACCAGGAACGTGGACCTCCCATGAGCTACCAGGAACGTGGACCTCCCATGAGCTACCAGGAACGTGGACCTCCCATGAGCTACCAGGAACGTGGACCTCCCATGAGCTACCAGGAACGTGGACCTCCCATGAGCTACCAGGAACGTGGACCTCCCATGAGCTACCAGGAACGTGGACCTCCCATGAGCTACCAGGTACATGGACCTCCCATGAGCTACCAGGAACGTGGTCCTCTCATGAGCTACCAGGAACGTGGACCTCCCATGAGCTACCAGGAACGTGGACCTCCCATGAGCTACCAGGAACGTGGACCTCCCATGAGCTACCAGGAACGTGGACCTCCCATGAGCTACCAGGAACGTGGACCTCCCATGAGCTACCAGGAACGTGGACCTCCCATGAGCTACCAGGAACGTGGACCTCCCATGAGCTACCAGGAACGTGGACCTCCCATGAGCTACCAGGAACGTGGACCTCCCATGAGCTACCAGGAACGTGGACCTCCCATGAGCTACCAGGAACGTGGACCTCCCATGAGCTACCAGGAACGTGGAATGCAAAACTCGTGGAAACTTTCTTTTATTTATTCATAGTGTAACTATTTTCCGTGCCCACCTTAATCACAATGTTGGTTCATGAACCAGAATTCACTGAGGGAATCCAAGCAGTGGAAGACTTTAACAAGCTTCTCAACCAGGCTGCCCTCCCCTTCCTTAAGAATAAAAAAAAAAAATCACTACCGTAACTGGAACAATTCTCCAAGAACCTGGACTTAGAGTAACCTTATGGCGGTGTTTCCGTACGTCCTGGCCAGTGTAGAGTCGATACTCCTTCCCTATAAACCGTAAACAGTCACAATGCGATTGTCATATATCTAATTCCACAATTTTTAAAGGGGTGGACGGTTAGTAAGCCAGCAGAAGGCCTCGGTCAGATGCCCAAAAGCTCGAGCTGCGGGTCATCATATGACCAAAACTTGCATCAGCAGACACTTTTCCTGTTTCATGACAAACCTTACTTAACCTAACCTAGCACAGCGATAGCCCCACATTGTCGGGGAAGAACAGAGCTTACTACCTGGTGGAGAGAGCTCCTCATGCAGGGGATTTCCTATTAACTGTGGCAGTGAGAGCACGTCATGCTGGGGTATTTTCTATTGTCCCCAGTTCCTTCACAGGCATTTCCCTCGACCCCTCAGACTGTTCATATTGGTGTTGACCTCCTTCCTTCTTTTATCCTCTCCGACCAAAGGTGCGTCTGCCGAAATGCAAACCAATGCGGACACAACACTTATGTTTACCATAGACCAGAGGGGAAAAAAGTCGCTACACAGGAAGATATTCTTCACATCAAGAAGCCAGATGTTGAACAATGACGGAGCCGTCGCAGCTCTCTCTCTTAGTAAGACAAAATGTGTTGTTTATGGTAATTGAGACGTTTCGTCCACCAGGGTCTTCATCAATCCACCAGAGACTTCATCAGTCTACAAGGGACTTCAATCCACCAGGGACTTAATTCACCAAGAACTTCATCAATCCACCAGGGACTTAATTCACCAAGAACTTCATCAATCCACCAGGGACTTCATCAATCCACCGGGGACTTCATCAATCCACCGGGGACTTCATCAATCCACCGGGGACTTCTGTCAATCCACCAGGAACTTCTTCATTCCACCAGGAACTTCGTCAATCCACCAAGGACTTCATTAATCCACCGGAGACTTCAATCCACCAGAGACTTCAACAATCCAACAAAGACTTCATCAGTCGACCGGAGACTTCATCAATCCGCCAGAAACTTCAATCCACCAAGGACTTCATCAATCCACCAGGGACTTCAATCCACCAGGAACTTTGAGAGACAACACAATAAGTGTCAGGGGCCCTAGACTGTTCAACTGCCTCTCAGCATACATAAGGGGGATTACCAATAGACCACTGGCTGTCTTCAAGGAGGCACTGGACAGGCACCTAAAGTCCGTACCTGACCAGCCAGGCTGTGGTTCGTACGTTGGACTGCGTGCGGCCAGCAGTAACAGCCTGGTTATAACGACGTGTTATTTGGGCGTTTTGGAGGCGTGGTTGAAATGATAAGGCTTCGGAGGCTTCTTACTTTATTTGTAATAAAGGTGCGGGTAACAGGCTGCGTGTCTGTGGCCATGGCCAAAGGTCATGCCCCTTGCGAGAGGAAGAGGAGTAGGCCTGTTGACTGAGTGAAGTTTGGGCGCCAAGTGAGAGTGGGCCAGGGCGGGTCTGGTAGACGTGGGTACGCCTACCAGGTTTGCCCTCTGGCGGAATACTATGGAAACTAGCATGGCACGAAATATGAACTCAGCTGGCAGACAGCATGGCTGTCTATGCAGACAGTCAGTCTGTCTACATCGCTCGGTCACGCTACCCATGGTCGACCCGACCATGAATGGCATTAAAAAAAACTAGGGTCTCTCTCTCGCAAGAACAGGTCACAGAACAAGAAAAATACATATATACATAAACATATGGACATAGAAAAAAAAAACTTCCTCCACAGAAGGAAGAAAAAAACGGTGTGCTTCGTGGTCTAAGGCAGTGAGCGTCGATGCAGCACTGCTCGCCTTCCTGCGTCTGGACACATACTGCAACACGGAGACACAGCTGACGCTGAGCTGTGACGTAACAGGTTACGGTCTCCTCTGGGATGTGAAGCAGACATCGTAGTAGTCCCTGCAGCTTTCACTCAACCTGGGGCACAACTGCTGGTGCCCTCGAGTGAGGCGTCGTCAGTAGTCGCAACAGGACAGGACTGGCAAGCGACTCAGGAGGACATTCCTCGACTGGTACTGTCGCTGGAGGTGTCGCTGCTGGCGAGTGTGGAGTGAGTCGTGACAGGGACGACTCGGCGAAACATCTGGAGGTCGTAACAGCATACACCATACTGCAGTGAGTGGGCTAGCAGTCAAAGTGACATCAACTTTGTGCAGGCTGCTCACTGAAGCTGTGACATGAGGCTGACAGTCGCCTGCCAACAGGCTTAACTGCGGCTTGGCGAATGACATCTCTCGACAGTAGAAGTTACAGCAGAGGGCAGTGTAAGCGTCCCCAGACTGGTCATCTGCAATAACTGGACTGACGGTCTGGAGGTGAAGTGGAACGGTCTCGATGGGAGAATCGTCGCGGGTACGATTCAGCAAAGGCATCTACGAGCGGCGAACAATAAGAGCTTTCTGTACAAGGCGCTCGAACGCTCGTAACTGACGCCTGGACTGACAAATGTCAGCTGTCAAGCGCGCTGGGCGCGGGTCACACACTGGGTGACAAAGTAACACACAGGTGCTACATAGGACACACGAGAAAACTGCACACATAGTACACATGTGGTACAACATAGCTTACTAGCAAATGACGCTTTTCTGTATAAAAATCGTCAATAAGTAATACTCGAACATGTGAGAACACTGACTGAGAGGAATAATGAACACTCGACTTATATCTTCTCTCAAACTTCTCGAAAATAATGAAAATAAAAATGATCACTGTGAAACTAGAACACTCGGGACATCACATGGGTGATATCAGGCGTGACATCGCGAGTGATGTCAGCAGACGTCGCGAGGAACGTCAGGCAACATCGTGGGTGACGTCGCGAGGTGACGTTCTGGAGTGACATCATGATGGATGTCATGGGGTGACATCGCGAAGTGACATCAGTGGAGTGACGTCGTGGAGTCGGCAGCATCGTGACGTCATGGGTTGATGTAGGCGCAGACCCACACGTGGTCACACGTAGCTTCGAGTGGCCTCGACACTCTGATACACAGTTCTGGCAAGAATTCACAAGGAAATTCACAGAAAACAGCATAGAGGGAGTGGGCAGTGAGTGGTGTATGGTGTGTGGCGGCGTACACTAGGGCGGGTGTGTATGGTGAGAGACAGGGCCGCGGGCCTACCTCCCTCACCCACAACACACGAGACGCTCACACTGGGAAATCACCACTAACTCACCTCTGAAGTGCTGAAATAGTTGTGCTGAGCTGAACAACAACAGCAGAACATGATGGCAAGGCTGAACACGTGACTGAGAAACAGCATGGGATGCTGTGGCGTGAAGTCAGTGACGCCATTTCTCGGAGAATTAGACAAATTTCGGCCTGAATCCTGCTTGTACCTGTGTCTGGATGCTGAGATTTGCAGACACGACATCAGGATAACTCGTTGAGAGACGGATGCTTCTTGTGTAGGGTGATGAATTGAAAGACAAACTTCAGTCCTCTTCCTCCCCTCAACACATCAGCTGCGAGGCACCGCTGTCACCATTTATAACGACGTGTTATTTGGGCGTTTTGGAGGCGTGGTTGAAATGATAAGGCTTCGGAGGCTTCTTACTTTATTTGTAATAAAGGTGCGGGTAACAGGCTGCGTGTTTGTGGCCATGGCCAAAGGCCATGCCCCTTGCGAGAGGGAGAGGAGTAGGCCTGTTGTCTGAGTGAAGTTTGGGCGCCAAGTGAGAGTGGGCCAGGGCGGGTCTGGTAGACGTGGGTACGCCTACCAGGCTTGCCCTCTGGCGGAATACTATGGAAACTAGCATGGCACGAAATATGAACTCAGCTGGCAGACAGTCAGTCTGTCTTCATGGTTGATCAGGCCCTGCTCCACCATGAGGCCTGGTCACAGACCGGGCCGCGGGGGCGTTGACCCCCAGAACTCTCTCCAGGTAAACTCCAGGTAATCCACCAAGGACTTCATTAATCCACCAGGAACTTCACCAATCCACCAGGGACTTCAATCCACCAAGGACTTCAATCCACCAGAAACTTCACCAATCCACCAGGGACTTCAATCCACCAGGGACTTCAATCCACCAGGAACTTCAATCCACCAGGAACTTCAATCCACCAGGGACTTCAATCCACCAGGAACTTTACCAATCCACCAGGAACTTCAATCCACCAAGCACTTCATCAATCCACCGGAGACTTCATCCGTTCTTTGATAATTACTTCCCTGGTGGGCGAAACGTCTTCCCGAGTAAATGCCATAAACAGCATATTGTGTCTTCTTAACATACTTGGGGGTATAACGCCAGACATACACGCCCCAGCTAGGCAGATCCGATGGCAGGAGGTAAAAACGTCCAGATGGAGCTACCATGTTACTCTAGACAGATGGCAAGCAGATGGCGTGGGACTACACATGTGCAGCCACATTGGCTGACACCTGTTGCCAATACAGCTGTTAAAGCGGTGATGCAGCCGCCGACTTCAGGGACACATTCACACTAAGTCGAGAAAATATACAGGGTAGGTATTCGTCAGTGGTTGACACGTGGTGTATGATACACACAAGGTGTATCATACACACAAGGTGTATCATACACACAAGGTGTATCATACAAAGTGTCTTCTCGGAGGGTGTTCCGGGGGTCAACGCCCCCGCGGCACTGGCCATTGTGGTTAAAGGCACATTAGCAAACACTTGGGAGCTTTTTATTATGAGAAGGTTTCGGAAAGTCTCTATAATGAAACGTCGTGTTTGCTCGTATACGTCTGTGATTATTATAATTACAACTGAGTGCTAAACCCATTAGAGTCGTGCAGCGCTGTTTGTCTGTGTGTGAATTTTGTTCACCAGTACGCGGACAGGTAAAGCTCAAGTTTGCGGGTCATTATGTGACTGAAAACCCGCGTCAGGGAACACTTGTTCAGGGGCGCCTGAGTTTCCCTGTCTCCTAATATCATGTTTATTTCTTCCCTATAATCTATCTTGTCCATAATTACTATCGCATTTGCTTTGTCTGCTTTCGTAAGGTGAAGTCTAGGATCTTTCCTTAATTCATGGTATAACTTAACAAATCGGTCATATTCAGCTATGATATGACCGATTTTTTGTTATTATTGCCACGTTACTTTCGTTTAGGCTACTATTACAATATCAATGCTTGTGGGATTTTTCTAATGCTATAATAGTCATCCTTCTAGCTGTGGGCACAGGTATGCCTGGGGGCACTTCCTGCTCCCTTCTCTCTCTCCCTCCCTCCTTCACTCCAGTGAATACATCCTCTGGGATCGTATTAGCTTGGATATCCTCCTTTTTCTGCAACTTTGCAAGCTCCTGATGTGTTGATTGCAACACGGAAAGTCTAGAGCTATCATTCTACTCCCCGTGTGATTGTTTTGCATCCTGTATTGCTTGTTGTTTGCATATTTGCATTATATATATATATATATATATATATATATATATATATATATATATATATATATATTATATGTGTAATAAATATATATGTATAATATATATATATATATATATATATATATGTATGTATGTATGATATATATATATGTGTGTGTGTGTGTGTGTATGTATGATATAGAAAGGGGTTTGGTTATAGGTAACACATATTTTAAGAAAAAGAGGATAAATAAGTATACAAGATATGATTTAGGGCGAAATGACAGTAGTTTGTTAGACTACGTATTGGTAGATAAAAGACTGTTGAGTAGACTTCAGGGTGTACATGTTTATAGAGGGGCCACATATATATCAGATCACTTTTTAGTTGTAGGTACAGTGAGAGTAAAAGGTAGATGGGATACAAGGAGAATGGAAACAGCAAGTAAGAGAGAAATGAAGATTTATAAACTAAAGGCGGAGGCAGTTACGGTAAGATATAAACAACTGTTGGAGGACAGATGGGCTAGTGAGAGTATAATCAGTGGGGTAGAAGAGGTATGGGGTAAGTTTAAGAATATAGTGCTAGAGTGTTCAGCAGAAGTTTGTGGTTATAGGAAAGTGGGTGCGGGAGGGAAGAAGAGCGATTGGTGGAATGATGATGTAAAGAGAGTAGTAAAAGAGAAAAAGTTAGCATATGAGAGGTTTTTAGAAAGTAGAAGTGATGCAAGGAGGGAGGAGTATATGGAGAGAAAAAGAAGAGGTTAAGAGAGTGGTAAAGCAGTGTAAAAAGAGAGCAAATGAGAGGGTGGGTGAGATGTTATCAACAAATTTTGTTGAAAATAAGAAAAAGTTTTGGAGTGAGATTAACAAATTGAGAAAACCTAGGGAAAGAATGGATTTTATTTTTATTTTTTTTATTAACACATCGGCCGATTCCCACCAAGGCAGGGTGGCCCGAAAAGGAAAAACTTTCATCATCATTCACTCCATCACTGTCTTGCCAGAGGGGTGCTTTACACTACAGTTATAAAACTGCAACATTAACACCCCTCCTTCAGAGTGCAGACACTGTACTTCCCATCTCCAGGACTCAAGTCCACAGAATGGATTTGTCAGTTAAAAATAGGAGAGGAGAGTTATTAAATGGAGAGTTAGAGGTATCGGGAAGATGGAGGGAATATTTTGAGGAATTGTTAAATGTTGATGAAGATAAGGAAGCTGTGATTTCGTGTATAGGTCAGGGAGGAATAACATCTTATAAGAGTGAGGAAGAACCAGTTGTGAGTATGGGGGATGTTCGTGAGGCAGTGAGTAGAATGAAAGGGGGTAAAGCAGCTAGGATTGATGGGATAAAGATAGAAATGTTAAAGGCAGGTGGGGATATAGTTTTAGAGTGGTTAGTGTTTTTATTTAATAAATGTATGGAAGAGGGTAAGGTACCTAGGGATAGGCAGAGAGCATGCATAATTCCTTTGTATAAAGGCAAAGGGGACAAAAGAGAGTGTAAAAATTATAGAGGAATAAGTCTGTTGAGTATACCTGGTAAAGTGTATGGTAGAGTTATTATTGAAAGAATTAGGAGTAAGACGGAGAGCAGGATAGCAGATGAACAAGGAGGCTTTAGGAAGGGTAGGGAGTGTGTAGATCAAATGTTTGCAGTGAAACATATAGGTGAAAAATATTTAGATAAAGGTAAAGAGGTGTTTGTGGCATTTATGATTTGGAAAAGGCATATGATAGGGTGGATTGATGGGCAATGTGGCAGATGTTGCAAATGTATGGAATAAGAGGTGGGTTATTGAAAGTGGTGAAATGTTTTTACGAGGATAGTGAGGCTCAGGTTAGAGTATGTAGGCGAGAAGGGGATTACTTCTCAGTAAAAGTGGGCCTTAGACAGGGATGTGTGATGCCACCATGGTTGTTCAATATATTTGTAGATGGACTTGCAAGAGAAGTGAATGCTCGGGTGTTGGCAAGAGGTGTGGGGTTAAAAGATAAATAATCTAACACAAAGTGGGAGTTGTCACAGTTGCTCTTTGCTGATGACACTGAGGGTTTCTGAAGAGAAGTTGCAGAGGTTGGTGGATGAGTTTGGTAGGGTATGTAAGAAGGAAATTAAAAGTGAATATAGGAAAAGTAGTGATGAGGACAAAATAATAATGGAAGGTTAAATCAGTGGAGGAGAAGTATGGAGGAGGTGAATGTGTTCAGATATTTAGGAGTGGATGTCAGCAGATGGGTATAAGGATGAGGTGAATCTAATTATGAGGAAAAAGGTGAGTGGTGCACTTAGGACTTGTGAGACAGAGAACTTTATCCATGAAACAAAAAATGTGGTATAGTTATACCACACTCTTGTATGGGTGTGAACATGGGTTGTGAATGTTGCAACAAGGAGAAGGCTGGAGGCAGTGGAGATGTTGTGTCTGAGGGCAATGTGTGTGTGAATATAATGCAGAAATCCGTAGTTTGGAGTGGGAGGAGGTGGGGATTACAAAGCTATTATCCAGGGGACTGAGTAGGGTTGTTGAGATGGTTTGAACAACCCACTAAATGACAACAAGGTAGAAAATGCAGAAATATTTTCACTCCAGCAGAAGGCTGCGCAGACCACCTAACCGACATTAGTACAAATCCCATGATTTCGAAAAGAAATGGCCAACATGCCCACTCACTCAGCACCTGGACCAGATTCATGGAATGCTTTATTTATAAAGCAGTCAAAATACCATTACAAAGAGCCCTTAGTATTCTGTGGAGAAAGAGCTTAGATCTGGGTGAAATTCAGAGGCCTTAAAGAGTGCAGACATAGCTCCTTTGCATAAGGGAGGTAGTAGAGCACTAGCTAAAAATTACAGACAGTAGCCCTCCTTCTCACATCATAAAAATCTTTGAAAGAGTGAGAGCGGCAGATTACAAAGTTCATGGACCAGCACAACCAACATAACCGAACCAGCACGGTTTGGCGGGTCGATCATGCCTTCACAGCTGCTGAACCATTATGACAGAATTACGGAGGCATTGGAGGACGACCAAACGCAGATGTGATTTACACAGATTTTGCAAAGGCGTTTGACAAATGCGATCATGGGTGATAGCGCACAAAATAGAGGGCCATAGGCATTACGGGAAGGTAGGCAGATGGATTTTGAGTTCCTAACACAAAGAACACAAAAGTAGTAGTGAACAGGGCAAGATCCAGCATCAGCGAGGTCAAAGCTCCAGTGCCCCAAGGCACTGTCCGGCACCTCTGCTGTTTCTCATCCTCATAGCAGACATAGATAAAAACACCCAGCACACTTTGTATCATCATTTGCAGATGACACTAAAATAAGCATGAAGTCACTCGGTGAGGGGCACTGAAAAATTACAGGAGGACATAAGCGGGTCTTCCAATGGGCGTGGAGAACAACATGCGTTCAATGGTGATAAGTTTCACTGCTTAGGTATGGAAAAAATGAAGAACTCAAAAGGAACACTATATACAAAAAAGCAAAGGGTCACCACATAAACGAAAAGGAACACGTAAAAGACAGGGAAAAATTATGTCTGCTGATCTTCGTTTAAAAAAACCATAACAGACAAAAAAACCCAACAGCCAGGAAGATGGGGGGTGGGTATTGAGAACTTTCAAAACAAGGAAATAATGCCGTGGTGACACTATTCAAATCGCTAATGCTCCCTCACAGAATCTGCTCAGTGTGCGGCCCCTTCAGGGCAGGGAAATAGCAGAGCTGGAACAAATCCCGAGATCGTTTACGGCTCACATTGAGCCATTAAACATCAAATTGTGGGAAGCCTCAAATCTTGAACTTTTACTCATTGGAGCGGAGGGGGGAGATCATGATAATATAATGGAAAGTACCCGGGCCTGGTCCCAAATCTGCACACTGCCATAACAACATACTGGGTGGAGATATGGGAGAAAGTGTAAAATAAACCCAGTGAGGCAGGGGGTGCGGTGGGGACAATCGGGAGCACCCGTATCAACATCAGGGGTCCCAGACTATTCAACATCTTACCAGAAGATATCCCAAAACGGCTGGAACCAGTGTAGAAGCCTTCAAAGCTGGACAAATATCTTCACCAGGTGCCAGATCAACCAGGCTTGATGGATATGTGGGGCAGCGGGCCTCCAGCAACAACAGCCGGTTGGGGGCAAGCACCAAAAGCCTGGCCCCTGGCCG